>JAMKCH010029613.1:0-17180 GCA_023653785.1 Ophioderma brevispina
GATTTGCCAATGACCAAATTCACATAACTTAGAGCATGTGGTAGGACAAGGGCCAAATGAGGCCAATCACTGACAAAAGTTGAAGCAATTGAGAAATTCCCCACATCACAGAGTAAAAGAGATCTCATGAGATTCTTAGGTATGGTGGGATTATTACAGACAAAAATTACTGTCCCAAATTTCTCAGAAATTGCGTGTCCGATGTACCAACCTTCTGAAAGAAAAAACGCAAATTCTGGTCAGAGCATTGCCAAAAGCGTTTGAAAATCAAAGCTATTTTGATGAATGCGCCAGTTTTGATTGCGCCAGACTTTCAGAAAAAATCAAGTTGGCAGTGTGCCAAGGATGTAGGCTGGTGGTGCGTTCTCATGACGCAGATGAAAATGATTGAGTGCTAGATCATCCTGTATGTTAGACTCTAAGAAGTTGACAAACATTCATAAAAACTACTCAACAATTGAGAAAGAATGCCTTGCATTGCTACTGTAATTGCAAAAGTCGAAGTGTACTGAGTCAAAAGTATGCACACAGTTCTAGTGTACACGGCTCACAACGTGGACTTTCATCCCAAAGATGAAAAAAACAAGAAATCAGGAGATTGTCAGGTGGAGTTTAACTCAAAAAGAATACAATCTGGACATAATATAAGACAGATGAATGTCTTGGCAGATGCCTTGCCCAGAGCTGCCTAAATTTTGTATTCAGAAATTTGATATATTACAACTTTATGTAAGATAGACGAAGACAGACAATGGCAAGAACATTTAAAAAAAGCGTGTAACATTGCACTGTAAACTGTATGTAAAATAACCACAAAAGGTTTTAAGTATAAAACCAGATTTTGGAAATGTTCATTTCATTCAAATTTTCTGTTAAGGGGATGAGGATGAGGATGTGTACTATTACCCTCAAAATTTGATTTTTAAAATAATTATTTTCTCAATTTGAGAAAAGATTTCTCACGGGAAAAGTATTTGTTTCCTATAAAAGAGGAAAAGCGGGATTCCACCTAGAACCGAGCATAGAGTTTGTTTAATGCTAGATGCACCTGTTAGATAGATGCACAATAAGGGGAAGTGGGGAATTCCCAAGAGTAACTAGAAACTCAATAACTTTGTTATGTTTTGAGATCAAAAACATGGTAAGATCAGCGGGCAATTCACCACAGGTATATTGGAAAGTGATGTGATTTCAGGTTATGTTGATTGCATGATTGCTGTGGAATGTCTATTTTTAGACTGAGATCTTTGTGAAGTGAGATATATGTGAAGTGAGATTGTGAGCTAAGTCTCGCGTTCAGCAGTTGTAATCCGGAGCTATACAGTATGGTATAGCTAGTTTTATCTACAATAATGGAGATGCTCCACACAGTGCCCAGGATTTATTATATTTGTAATTACATGTAGCAGAGTGCTGTGTAATTATTCTACTGTCATCTTTGAAGCCGAAAGTGCTGGGAATCAAAATAGGATTCCAATTGTGGAACAAGATGGAAATCGTGGTGATTATCTTGATGATATACTGTGTGATTATGTCGTCGAGGGACTTAATTTAACCTTGTAGTTCTTTGAACTGCGGGACAAAAGTTATCTTCACAGGACTGAGAAGATTCCATGGAATATACTACCTAAGAGTTAAATTATGTGAACTTTGCATCTGTCTTTTGGAGTCTTCGCTGTGAGGACATATCATCGGTGAACTACTAAGCTTTTGAACATTCAGTATAAGTTATATATAAATATGTGTGTAATTTTGAATTTATGTAATTTTTGGACATACCAAATTCTTGAACAATTACAAATCATTAAATCTGGGATATTATAAACAATTAAGATCACGTTTGTGCACAAGGCTCATTGTTGTGTTTAAAAGGTATTCTGACCTTGACGCCTATGAGACGTATAACAATGAACATTACACTCCAATGATTGGACATAAGATACTCATTAATGTCCACTAATTGTCCAGGAGTTCAAATGGTCAGAGTTCACAGAGGCGTTGCAGTTCAACAATGATATGTTCTCACAGCGCAGACTCCAAAATGACAGCATGCAATTATAATTCCACGGTAAATTATCCATTCGAATCAGTCTCAGTCACTAACATTCTGCAGCACGATTAATCCGAGAGTTACCACCAAAAAGTCTGCGTCGGAAATGTCCACCTCCTTTAGGGCACACAAACTGAATCCGTTCGATCCAAAAATTTGAAGCCAATTTTGCCTCAAAGATGGCAGCATACAGTTCAGCTTTGAAGCTTCTGTGGTCATTCATATATAATAAATCCTGGCTATATGTACTACACCGATCTACTATATATTACTGCAGATCCAAACTAAGCTAGCTATAAACTATACTAGCTCCTGGCTGACTGGCAAATTTAACTTCTATCAAGTTCTCCTTATAATCCACAATATTACACACTAGCTATTCTCAATACTTAAATATCACACACACCATGCCTAATATTACCTAGCGCGCCGCCAACCGGATCTTACATAAATACATAATGGGAAACTAATTTTGCAAACCGTTTTCATCTAAACGCATAAGAAGTTGACTCATTTTTTCTAATTTATCATTGGGGGAATTCCGTCCATCTCTGCACAATCTATCGAGTAAATACGTCCGGTCTGATCTCAATATTCCACTAGGGGAATTCCATAATAAACAAAGTACTTTTCCTGTGAGAATTTTTTTCCTCAAGTAAACTAAAGAAATAAAATAACAATTTTTTATCACAAATGGAGGCACCTAACAATGATAAAACTATAATACGGCTCCTAATATTGGCCAGTCTTCTTTGTTCAGCTAGGAGCGAAGAAGAGCCGATGGCGTAGGCCTCCAAGAATGGTCTACCACAGGGAGTGTGCTTGCCTCTCCTGTTCACCACCTATAATCAACGGCCAACCTAGGATGCAGTACCTGTCGTTTTATTTTATGCATCGATCGTGATTAGCGCACAAGATGCTGACTTCACCTTTGTTGAAGAGAGACTCCCCAAAGCTTGTACTGTACTCACTCTTTATTATGAGGAAAACCACCTACGTGCAAATCCACTAAGAACACAGGTGTGTGCTTTTCCATCTCTACGCACCGTGTGAAGCCAAACGGTCAGCTTAAAGTTACCTGGTCTGGAACACCCTGGCCCTGTGGATAACCCGGTCACCTAGGAGATCCTGTGGACCGCACACTCTCTCTTATAAGACCCACATCGAGAAGGACAAGAGTAACTTATTGTTCACGCAATAACCTCTGAAACAACTAACTGGCACAGATGGGGTGCTCGCCCACCCTAAAATCGACGGCACTTGCCCTGTGCTCCATGTGCATAATGCCTGCCCTGTATGGAAAGATCACCCCCAAAACAAAAAATTGGGGGGGCCAAGAATCTGATTCAGCGTAATGCCTCTTGCCGGCTAATCACGGATGCCTTCGTCAAACACCAACGGAAAACTTATACTCCTAGCAGGAATTGCTCCACAGACTCCTCTTAGCGTAGCGAGCATGCGAGAGTGTAGCTGCCAAGTATCAATGTGAATCACCCTATGTTGGACAGATACCCGCTGCCAACCGCCTTAATCCAGAGAGAGTTTCTTAACACGTAATGACCCAAAGGGGGGGGGGGTTCCTAAGACCTCCAATTTTGTTTCGCGATGGCGGCTTTTTTACGCGTGGGATTTTCGCGCCGAATCATTTTGTAATGGTGTAACTTTTAAATAATATGCGCTTGCTTTTCATACTCAAAAAATTTGAATCGGCCAAGCCGTTAATGAGTTAATTACTTGTCGTAATCAACCCACTGGAACCCCCCCCCTTGGGCACTACGGAAGTCAGCTGAGAATATTAAAAAAAAGCAAGAACCAAAGCAATTTTTTTTTTTTGCTGATCATATGTTTTCCGCACATCATATAAGGAAACAATTAATAGCAACATTCAAAATAATTAAAACCCTTTTATGTGCTAACGACAATTTCATTGTGGACGTTGCTAAAAACCTGTTTACGGTAATCAACTCTATGGAAAATGACTTGTATTTTGCAACCCCCGTTAAAAGTCCAGGATGTCCTAAAACTTCACAGGTTTTTTGTAAATTTGTAATTTGGTCTTCTGTAATATCAACATAACTAAGTTTTCAAAAGTTTGATGTAGCGCAAGTTCGTTTTTGCAATTTTCCGTCTTTTGCCCCAATTTTTGCAGTTTGAAACAATGTTTTGTCCCCTACTTGTGCAAGGCCCAAATAACAAATTTTCCATTTTTATGCTGATTTGGGTTGTCTTATACACTTCACATGTGGTTGAATTTCTACAAAATTCACCGGAAAATGGTTTCCTTAGGGGGGTCCCATGGAAACCCCCCCCCCTTGGGGCACCAACTGGAGTGAAAACCCCTTGGTCACTTAAGTGTTAACAAAAGTCCACCCCTTTAAACAGCCTCTAAGGAGCTCAAGAGAGTCCCCTTGTGGACAGAAAGATTTGCATCAACCAATATCTATTGGCATTGACCTGGTGAGGCATCTCCCAATTTTCTCTCATTTTTTATATTATTTCGAGTTGTTGGTAGTCGTCAGGTTACTTGAGTGACCTGCTACTGGTATCCTGGTACCAGTACTACCTGTCCACGGGCCGAAGTCACCCCAATCAGGTTTCTAAGGCAATCTGATGAGGAGGGTAGCTTGGTTACCCTGGTAGAAATGAAAAAGATCTACCTACAAGGGGTTCGGCTCTGGGATCTAATGGTTGCCTCCAGCACATGCTGCCATTGCCTTGCTGGTGGGCATGGTTGCCCCAAGGCTAGGCCCACCACGGCCGAAAACTGTGGATTGCGTCACGAAGTGCATCCGGTCAATTATCTTTTGCTTTGATGCAATAAATTCTCACACCGCAGTATTGCTGAGTTAGGTGAATCTGGCCACTCCCGTATAGCGGGGACAAAACCGGAGTGTAAAAAAACTTTGGTCAACTAACGAACTTGTGTCATCAGATGCTGATCACCTCGGGATATGGACGGCATTAGGCATCGAACGCTATGGTGTAGAAACTTGAATGGACACACATCCATGCCGTGGTACATTTTCCTGTCTTTCTTTATCCTCTGCATCATTTCCTCAGCTTGTGCTGTTATTTCCCAAACAATGCTCAAAGCCTTTATAATTTTCAATCACCCATATCCTGCAGAATTCGTCTTCTCTGATAAGTATTATAACTTGTGAAAAGCGAGATTGATTGGGCATTTGGGGGAATTCTGCCAACCATGTATTTACATCATGAACTTATCAAAAAAATATGTGGGAATTTTTCTGGCATAATTCTGGTGTCTGCACCCATGTTTTTAAGTAAATGGTTTGAATGTTGGTATAAGTATGTAATATGTCTGTATATTCACTAGATTCCAAGATGGCCACCGAATGAACAACCCCATGGTATGGCATGCCATGCCTATATTCACTCTTGCATCTCTGGCATGTTTTTAGGTCTTTTTTATCTTGAATCTTTCTCTTTATGTTTTTATGTTTTGAATCAGAAATGAAGTGATAGATTATATTTTACTTATATCCAAGACGGTGGTCACAATAGCCTAGGGATATTTCCAACACTTCATGTACATTGCCGTGCCTGTGAGTTCATATTATTTATCTTCTTTCCTGAAGGCAATTCTGGTATCATGTTACTTGTTGCATACCACTGTTAAAAGTGTTTCTTTAAAAAACGTCGTTTTAACTGTCAGCCGGGACTCGAAACGTGCAAATTACTGTGAAAAGGGACTCGAAACTGGCAAATAACTGTAAAATACGTTGTTTTATCTGTTTGTGAGTCCCGGCTTTTTCCAGTACATTGCGTTATTTTACTGAACATTTTTAACATCCTACCTTAAATTTTAGTGTTTATCATATGTTCTGTCACACGTGCAGCGTTTAGTACATTGGCATTTGATGAAATGGGGTATATGGTCGAAAGTGATAAATTTTATCACATAAATTATCATCAGTAATAAACACGCTTCATAAACTACCCTGACTATAAATTAGAAATCTAAGTGACAACAAATTATCCCAGCTAAAAACCTTGTCATTGGTGTGTGTAGGGTGATTAAACTGGAGCTAAGTGAATGCCGGGAAAACCAAACTAATGGTTTGTCCGAATGAACATTGTTCTCGGACATGATTGAAACCACTGAGCGGGTAAGGTCCAAATCTATGGTTTATAGAAATTCATTTTTGTAGATCATATTTTTTGTTAGGTTTGAAAATCTTTTAAATGGTCATCACAATTAAATGATTTTGCCCTTTGGTTATGTTTCCAACTAATGAGTTATAGAGGGTTTTAAATGCTAATTGATGTATAGAGTTGAGAGAGGTAGAGAGTTTCAATTAGAAGTTATAATAAAGCTGTCAAAATGGGTAGCAAAAATACTAGTAAGATTGTGTAAAGATATGGAGCTACTAAGTTTTGGATTGGACGGTGCGAGAAGCTGAAAGAAATGGTCGTGCGAGAAGTGCCAAGAAAATGGTGCACGAAAATACATATAGATTGTGCAAAGAATTTGAAGGTACCGATGTTTTTGGAGCAGGTAAGAGCTGCGGAAAAAGCTCATGAAAACATCGTTAGATTGTGCAAAGAATTGGCGGTGGAATGATATCCTATCTATTTTTTTTAAAGTCTCAAAAGCTTAATACAGGTTTTTGAGATAAGCTAAGCTAAGCGGTGGCAATGGTTCTAGCGGTGCCATTGGTCTTTAACCTAATGTCCCATGTGGTCTAATATTCATTTGGTCTAATATCCACTTGGTCTAATGTCCACCTGGTCTAATATCTACTTGGGCTAATATTACCCATTTGGTGTAATATTCGTTTGAATGTTAAACCCCCAAATAATTGATCTTAAACGTTGATTTAAATATAAGACCAAATGGATATTAGACCAGATGGACCAATGGGCATCGGACCAAATAAGTATTAGACCAATGAATATTACAATAGCTGAATATTACACTAAATGGATATTAGACCAAATGGATATTAGACCAAATGGATATTAGACCAGATGGATATTAGACCAAATGGGTATTAGACCAAATGGATATTAGACCAGATGGATATTAGACCAAGTGGAATATTAGACCAAATGGGTATTAGACCAATTGGCATTATACCAATTCGGTTATAGACGATATGGATATTAGACGATATGAGTTTTAGACCATATGAATATTAGACTACATGGCTATTAGACTAAATAGTATTAGCCTAAATGGTTATTAGCCTAAATGTTTATTAAACTAAATGGTATTAGACCAATTGTAGTTTAGGCAAAATGGCCATTAGACCAAATGGAAATTGACCAAATGGCAAGTCACCTAGTTTGCTCCACCACACACTGTGAACAAAAATGCTCCACCACACAGTGTGAAGAAAATATTTTGTCATGATAATAATTAAGTTGTCTAAGGGCATGTCTATGAGATAAGCCCTTTTGCCATAAAAGTCTTGATTGTCCAGAGACCTATCTCTAAGATAGGCCCTTTTTGCCATGAAAATACCTGATACGGCAGTTACTTTTCTTCACGGCAAAAAAAGCGTAACTATAAGAGCGCCCCCTTTGCCATGAAAATACCTGATACGGCAGCTATAATTTCACGGCACTTTTATTTGGTGTTTCGTAAATTTATATTTTTCTCCAAACTACAAGGGTATTTAGACCAAAAATGATATGACAAATACCAAAAAATCAATAATATTTCTACATAAGCCATACTGTGTCAAAGTAAGCCATACAAAAAAAGAATAATTCGCTAAACTTTAAAGCCATACCCATGCAGATACAGCACAATCCCCTATCCCACACGTGTAAAATATCGACCATACGCCCACACTCTAGTTCATACCATTTTTTTTTTCAGTCGAAAAAAATATCTGTCCCGGATTGGAATGTTTGTCCCGGATTGGAATGTCTGTCCCGGATCGGAATGTAAAAATTTAGGGGTCCGAATGGAATGTGATTAAAAGCAATCCATTAGTGTATCATAGCGCTTTCTTCCATACAAATTTCTAACAATTAATGACAACATGAAAATGGCAACCCAGGAAAAATAAACTATTGAACCAGCAGGGTTGCGAGTTGTTTTGAATCCACACATAGAGGGTCAAGGACAAACGTCATACTTACTTTGTTGCTCTTACATATAAAATTGGAACAGAAACTCAATACGTGTGTTTGTCGGGTCAAGAGGCTGTTTGATAGCTTATTACCGGTATTTGAAAGGTAACACACAGCATAATGCTTTGCACATATTTATCTGGATATATTATGTCGTCATGTGAGTGCAACAAAGTCGTAACTGACATTTTTGGCGAAATTGAGTTATTTATATATTATGAAAAAGTAGATCATTACGCATAATTTGATATACATTTCAGGTGGCAGTCTCAATTTAATCTACAATGACGATGATGACATAATTGGCAGAGTACAAGATTGGTCTTGCCCCACAGCTTCAGATTGGCAGGGGATGGAAGTTGATCATGAGTTGCGTTCATGTGGAATATGACAGCAGCTTTGGCGTCCAGACATACAAAAGTTTCTTCCAGGATGTGTCGACCTGCATGACAGCCTACCAGTTCAACCACTGCCCTTGTTTCGCACATCCGTAAAGATAGACCAACATGTCTTCCTCACCTACATCTTTTATTAGTCCGGGAGGCATTTCCTTTGTTCTTGATGACTCATGTCTTTGATCAGCTTCTGTAGAGTGTCTGTGAACTTCTATCTTTAAATTACTTGTTTTGATAGTACTTAGTTACTTGCATACATTTGACTGATGTGGTTAGCCTTTTCAGTTGCAGGCCATAGTGTTTCCTGCTCCTGTACAGAGCGCTGGTGGTGGTGGTGCATCTGCTTATACCTGCCCATTGCTTCAGGTATTTGGTGCAAGTAGCTTCCAGACTTGCGACGTACTAAATTGGGAAGTTATAGACGGTGAACTCCAACGTCAGTTTGGGTACAATAGCATTATTTCATATCCATAGCTTCATAGGCCCACTCAGTTGACTTGTATTCGTTGTTTGAAGCATTCCTGTCAGCTTTGTGCATACCATGTCTCTGATGTCATTGTCCTTCAGGTCGTTATAGATCAGCTTCCCGAGGAACCGCATGGATTGACTGCGTCTATTTCTAGGCCGGGATTGTATGCCACATATTGCGATTTGTGTCCTTGTCGCTTTTGTTCAGCGTTGGGGACAAACCTCTTCATGGCATGAGACTTGCATTTGCTTGGTTTGGCTTCCATGGTCCGTGATCACTTGAGGAAGTTGTTCACTGTATTTACAAGTTCTTGACATCCTTCTGGACTCCTATCTACAAAGGTCAGGTCATATGCGTATGGTTTGGCAGATGATATGTTGTCAGATCCACTCATGCAGTATCCGTGGTGTTTGCACTGGTCTAGGAGATCAAGACACAGATTGAAGACGGCCAAGAACAGGGTGCAGGATATTGGGCAGCCTTGGAAGACTCCTATCATGCACTGTATCCAGTCAGTTGTCCATTCAGTTGTTTTGACACATACGAACAGCTCATCATAGTATTTAAATATGATCTTCCTAATGTGGTCTGGAACATGATACCACTCTAAAGGAAACTGTATAAGGTGGTGTGGTACAATACCGTATGCATTTTGCATGTCCAACCATGTTGTCACGATTGGTTTACCATTCCTTTTGGCATCTAGGAGCATTTCAGTGTGTACCACACATCCTGATATTTTCTCCATGAAACCCTTCTGAATTGATTGGTCGATATAGTTGTTTTCTGTCAGGAAGTTGATGGTTCTTTGATCGAAAATACCCATTCCGAGGCACCTCTAGAATTCTTCAGTGTGATAGGCCTGAAGCAGGAGGGATCACTAGTGTTCTCCTCTTTGGATATAAGGATGGTTTCTCCCGTTCTCCAGCTCACAAATATTGCAGCTGTTCTCCATATATTGCAAATCGTCATGTGAGTGCAACAAATCTACATTTTCTTGATTTTACAGGAGAAGCATTTTTGTGTTTCATTCTTTTGTGACTTTTCGAATGAAAATTATTCTTACACACGATAAAAATGTATTTTTAAAAATATCTTATAAATATTTTATTTTCCAATTAAATCGACTAATTAAGAAGTAATTAGCTAATTAAAGTGGCGTAACTACACACATGATTTCCCGTGTCGTGCACCAAAGTCGTATCTACCAGTTACGACTTTGTTGCGCTCAACAGAAATTCAATTTTGAGTGCAACAAAGTCGTATCTACACCTATTTAGGCCTAATTAGCCTAATAACTCTGCAATAAATTCAGCCTTATACTTGAAATATATGTTAAATTATGCGTAGTCATTTACTTTTGTAAATAATATTAAGTACTGAGCGTAATAACTCTGCAATAAATTGATACTGTTCCCGAAACGTATATCAAATTAAGCGTAATGATTCACTCTTTCATATTATATAAATAACTAAATTTCGCCAAAAATGTCAGTTACGACTTTGTTGCACTCACATGACGAAATAACTTCATGTAGTAGCCGGGTTGTTTTAGGGCATTTCTTCCACACTAGGTATGGGATGCGATTGGTACCTGGACACTGGCATTTCTTCTTTTCTGAAGATGGATGTTTAACTCTGACAGACTGGGCGGCTTAGTGTTTAATGCATTGATCGGCTTGGTGGTCTCTTCATGCCCTTTAGAGTGGGTTGTATTTGTAGGTTGAGCTTGTCGTCATGATGACATTTTTTTAAAATTGTCTGCAGCTATTTTACTGAAGGAAGGAGATCTGTTTCTCAGTCAGTAGAGTTTTGCATATTTGTGTGGATTTGTCAAAATTGGTGCTGCTCTTGGCTGGCACTTTTCCCTTCTTGTGATTAGCTCTAGTTTCCTTACTTTGTTGTGAAGCGGGATAGCTGAGTGCACCTGTTTCCATCTCAAGGGCTTTGTTGGTTGTTTGGCGCTTGGTTGTCTTTTCTTCTTCTTTTTGTTGTTGTTTGTCTGGAGCATTGCTGCTTCTTATCATTCTTGTTGGAGACTGCTGGGTTTGTTTAACTCCAAATATGTCTACGAGTCTCTTCTAGACAATTAAATCTCAGATGGTTAATGTCACGTGGATATCGCCGATTTCAGTTGGTAAGTCTTCTAAAGATGCTCAATCAAGGGATTCCTAGATTGAGTCTTCAGATGGACTCGGCAGAGATTTTTAATCCTTTCTGCAATTAGGTGGGTTCTTCTTTGGTTTTTTTTGTGATAAAAGTCTTGCCTGCCGACCGCAAGCAATGTGGGGTTATCCATGGCCGTCTACCTCTGGTTTGGGTGTGTGGCGCCGACTGTCGACTTACGTCTGCCTTCAGTGGAAGAGCATGGCTGTGATGAACGTGTTCCACAACTAGATCTCTCTTGGTGGAGCTTCACATTCTGGAAGCTTGTTGGTACAGGGCAATGGACAGGTAGTGAAACCCTATCATTTATTCAGCAACTACTCACGGTCTATTAGTAATTTCCAGAGGGTCGTTGCACGTAGAGTCCGTCCATTTGGTCCATCTTCCGCCCCGCTTCTCCGCATGGACCCCGGGGTATTGTTCTTTAAAAGGACTTTCGTGAATATGTGATAGGAGATTATTTGACGCCAAACGGTCGTAGATTAAAACTCGGCCTGCACAGCAGTCTTTCCTTGCTGTATCATGTCTTTCCAGCCGTCATGTGTACTGTTCCCCACCAGCCAACCAGTGCTTTTCAGTTGTTAGTCAAGGTATCCTCTGGGTTTCTTGTCAGGAATAGTTCATGGGTATAGTTAGAAACACACGCAGTCCACCTTCGGAAGCCTAGCTCACCGTTTAAGATAAGCACTCATGATATATCTCCCTCTGTGAAGTGACTTTAAAATTCACCCTATGCAGTATCTCTTTGTCTAATTACAAGTGTGTTTTGAGCTTAGTCTTTGGACCAGACTTTTGGCGGGTTAACCTGGTTTTGTGGGAGTGCTCAACCTTCCACTTCCCTCGGCTCATATTACTGATCAACTGATCATCATGAACGTGTTGTTAAAGGAAGCGGAGTAATGTATGAACCCAAAACAATATGTAAAATGTGTAAAGAGTACGAAGCTATTAGCTTATTTGACAACAGTTGGTCTTTCTAAATAAAAAAAAAATTCGCCTCAATAATGGTAGCGCGAGGTTTTTTTTTAGAAACGATCATAGATTTTTTATTTTTTGAATTTCCTTCTATCAAACAAAAGTATTGGTTTGCCCTTTTCCATCGCATGTCGCTATCTCTACCGCTATGAGTCTTGATCACCTACTTGTACCCACCATTTTCGTTTAATTTGTGGTTCAGGTATACACTTTTGTTTAGTTCAAACGAAGTTTTACGTTTTTGTTTTTGTTTTTTCAGACCCAATGTGTGGTACAAATCGAAACCTTACAGCCTAGTAAGTTGAAAACTAAAGAAATTTTGATGGACTTCTTTTGTTAACTGTATCCACTTTTCCTATAGAAACAATAAATGATCGTTTATATTTTCGATTCGAGATGATTTTTTTTTCCGATATTATATTTTGGAATGTTCCCATTTTTATTATATAAAATTAATTTTTATATTGAATTTTTTTAATAAAAATTATTTTTAATTTTGAACAAAAAAAAGGTTTTGGATGAAATATTTTTCAAAATAATTAAATTTTCGCTGGAGCTAATTGCAGAGAAGATTTTTGCATTGTAATCAGGCCAAATGGTCTTGGGCTACAAGGATTTTTTTTGCTCTTTAATCGGGTGGGCGGGTCTGAGCGTGTTATAGAGGGTAACGATAAAATTTTTCAGAATGCCCAATCTATACACTAACTTTTTAGATAATAGAATAGAAATTAATCTGTGTAACCTCGTTTGTGGCATTATCGTAACGCGTAAGCGCACACCCAAGTGCAGACGTTAATTGCAAGCGCACACAAAGACAACAGCGAAAAACGTGTGACTGCGCATGTAGTGGATTCCATCCCACATAAGGCGCAAGAAAGTCGATTCCGAATTTATTGTTACCCGCCTGCACACCGCCTTTTGGAGACTAGAAATCCCCCCGTCAAATTTTGAGATTCCCCAAAATAATTCATTTTTTTCAAATATTGTCGTTTCCACCAGTTCAAGCAATTGGGAACATTTTTTTTGGTAACTTTGAAGCAAAAAAGTAACAATAACTCGGAATTGACTTTCATGGTCCAAGACCCTAATAGATTGTCTTTGGCTAAGTGCATTTTGGCGAAATCTCAGCTTAAACATTTCACATGCGGATATTTTCGATAGAAATCTTTACATTAAAGTGCAAAATCATAATCTCGCTGTATTTTTTAGTACACAATATGTGAAATATCTCGTTACACTTAACACCTTTATAAGCCAGGCTCCCAATACAAATACCATAGGCCAATGAAAGTCAATGTTATGTTTCCCGTAACATTTTTTGCAAATCATACTGAGGGGCAACTATTTCTTTTTCATTATTCGTAATTTTGAAGAAACATCCATCTCACCAACCCCTCCCACGTGGCTCTAATAGCTATACTATTGTGTCAAAACCACCAGATTACATTTTAAAAATGATTTTGCAACTGTTCTTGATTTAGGGAATTTACTAACATCACATTCACCAGATGTGATAAAGAAGAAAATTTGATATTTCTTTAATACAAAATAAGACTTTTTAGGGAATTTCAGCATCTCAAACGCGGGAGAACATCATAACGCGGGCGGTTACGGGTGAAACATAACATCGACTTTTATACGACTTATGTCAAAATGCATTCTAGAGCAGAAACATGAGAATGTCTTAACATGTTTACCTTTCCAGTAGATGTAAGGCACAATTTTTATGGTTCCATAAGTACATACTCACATTGGATTCCACTTCAGTTTTGCCTGCTCTCTTTATTCAATCAGTATACTGGACAACGTGCATTGTTGCAAAATATTCGTCATCTGCATCGTCCCGTCTTCTTCGCGCTGCTGCTGTCATAGTCAGCTAGGCCAACTGCTGCTAAATTCTGCTGAAATCGCTATTTCCCTCTCCCTGATACCAGTCTGATCTATGTGCACTTGATCATTATCTGGCTCTGGTTCCAGCTCGGGTTCTGGCTCTGGTTCCATCTCGGTTCTGGTTCAGCTCGGGTTCTGGCTCTATTTCGGGTTCGGCTCTGGGTCTCTATCTGTTGTTCTTGTACAGCCATATTTGTTTGTAGCGGTCAATGTCCACACAGAGTTGTCGTCAAATTTTGAGTACGAGAATGTTTTGCCACATATGTAATGGAATGGTAGGCAAATGTTGGCATCCACGGTCGAGTGCCCAAGATAAGTCCTCTAAGCGAGAAGAAATACAAATTATTGTTAACAGGACAAAGCGGTAACCTGCAAGTCCAATCCACCATACACAGTTGCAACTTGGTCACATTTGGTGAAGCTGTGTCCAAACCGTGTCGTTGATTGTAGCCGCGCTGGTTCACAGTTTGCCAGTGGAACTATCTCCCCCTGCATAAAATGGACCTATAGCAAAATCATCTGTGGCATTCTGTTCAGGTCGCCTCCAATTCCTGCCTCCAAACAAGGATATACTGCCATTATTTTCAATGCATGCACTGCCTACTTTGCCGAATTAGCCTGGTTTCTTCGTCTCCCCTGGAGTAAGAGCAAACCCCTAGCCTCTTTGACGTTCACTAACACTGTATGACATCGGAAAGTCGTTGGTGGAGTTAAGTCCTCCGAAAAACAAGTCGCGGCCACCCTATATCTTTAAATGCAGGTCAGTAAATACGGAAGTCCATTGAATACACAAATGCAAGTTTTGTCCGAGTTGGTTATTGATGCGATGCCGTGCTACAACAACAGGCGTAGAGCTGCTTGTTTTAGTTGTTTACCTCCCGTGAGCTATGTCATTTAGCGGTTGCCTACGTAGCCCGCCTCCTCGAACATTCGATGATGCGTTTTCACATATTTATTTTTATTATAATTCTTTAAAAAGTAAATAAATTGTGTCCCAGTTAAACATATATGATTCAATGTGTATATTAGTTTAGATATAAGTGTAAAACAAAATCTAAATGGATTTTTTAATAGACAATGAATTTATTTATTGAAAACTGATCTGATCACAATCACGAAAACAAAATGCACCTGCAACAAAATTAAAACACACCAACCTTCTTGAATATAATTTCAAATTTCTTGTAGGGTGCCCCCCAGGGTTGTAGAATCAGTACAACATAAATCTCTTGACGACACACAACAGTTCAGTAGTTTCCTAGACTATGGGGCGTAGACAATAACAAGCTGCATAACAAATCCCGGTAAAATTATTTTGATAAATTATTAACATCACATAACCGTCTTGTTCTCTAAGTTGCCGATTTTCTTGGATATGAATAAAATGTCACATCACTTTCTCATTCATAATATCGTGACCAATGGATATGTATAGAACCTTAAGTCAATACCTTAAATGAGAACCTGTATCACTTAATCAAGAATAACTTTCCACAATATACGCTATAAAACAATTATTGAACACATATGAGTGGTTTTCATTCATGGGGAAAACGGAATTATAATAACCTAAACAATGAAAAGCATTTGCCTGACCATGCTCTAATTTGAATTCGCCCTACTGTAGATGGATTGTATTTGTGTTATGCGAGACGGACGGCACAGTAGTGTCATATACAACTCACAAAACGCATGATGATTTCATAATGTGTATAACAAGTACGTTATACACTAGCGCGATTTTTAAATAGCACATGGTCAGACTAGATGGTTTTAATTCATTGTTAGGGTTATATAATCCTCTTCTCTATGAAACCACTCGATATGTGGTCAATAATTATTTTATAGTGTATATTGTTTAATATTATTCGTTGTACGGGTTCTCTTTAACTAAAGATATTACAATGGGCCCGGTATGCGGAGCCATTGTTATAGCCAGATGTTATCACCTCAACGATTCGGGTTGAGTAACAAAATACTGGTCCTCTTTCACAATAACTAACCAGTTTACATTATGATATATGTCGTTGACCCTAAGTTTTCTTCTGAAAGCGCGGTAAATTGAATACAAATGAAGTTAAGCAATAAGTTACGGATTTTAATTCTGCACAAGGTTGTTAGGTCAAAGCTTGCCCAGCAACATTCTGGAATGATGTGTGTTTGTCTTTCTTCCTTTTCAAATAAATGATGAAAAACATGGACAAAGTTAATTGAACACGCACTATAGAAGCTCAAGATTTATTTATTTGCGAATGAGGATAAGTATTTTGCGTTTACGTCATTAAAAAAGACTTCGTCTAAATCGGAGAGGTGGTAACACCTGAGTCTTTTCAACCGCGAGATAACAATGGTCCCGCACTCCCAGATGAAAAGGAATCTGAAGTGTTTTTCTACACCGCACACCGGGCCGGTAATTGAATATCTTTAGCTCCAATGTTTGCTGAAGTCTAGCGTATCTATTGGTCACTGATATTGGGGGAAATAAATTGAAGTGACATTTTATTCATTTTCTACTTTATTTCATTTTGACTACGAAACAACAGCAAAGAAGAACATGCTCCAGCGTCTATTCGCGTTATCGCAAAAATCCAATTAGTCTAGACCGGCCGATTAATGTATAAACGCCTAGACTTGGAAAAATACTGGAAGTATAACTGCAGCTTTGTATAACAATTGTCCATACAGGTGCTCAGTGCGTTAAAGGTAAACTGTTTTTAGAGCCGTCACTGGTGAAGAACAATGCTGATGATATTTTAATGTTAACCTTCGTGTTTCCAAAGACACCAAATATTGTGCAGCTCTGATGATTCTGGTGACTTTCCAGAATTATATGAAATGACATAAGATTTTATAAATCTAATGTTGTGCAAGTTCTCCACCTTCTGTTTGAGAGGTCTACACTCGGTGAAATCTGTTGTCAACTGGCAAGGAAAAATGACTTGCAACAGAATTTGACCTTAGCAAATTTCCCATGATGCAACAAAACATGCGAAAACAAGTTGAACATTTCGCAATCCTCTTAGTTCGCTGAAACGTGTTCGGAGGAAATCCACATACTGCAGCTGATGTGTTTTTACATAGCAAGTACACAGTCTATTGTTCATCAGCAGGTGTGAAATCGTACTTCCTA
>JAMKCH010029614.1:0-62484 GCA_023653785.1 Ophioderma brevispina
GTACTGACATGTATTTAGAAAAGTTCAGACATTACAATGTAAACATTATGGGATTGTTTCATTGTTTCAATGCCCCACTGGATTGGAGCATTGCAACAGGAATTGGAGAGTTAAATCATTTTCACAAGTTCTTTCATTACTTTTCGATTGAAAAGACAATCATTTTATCAAGTAATCTTCAGCGCAACACCTGCAAGGCTTTCAACTGGATCTCTTCAAACTCAAACACATCTACAACCCTGGAACCTTTAAAGGTGGATAACATAATTGACAACCTTGTCCCTGCATTATCCCACTGAAATTGAGATTTTGGTGTTGTAATAGTTCATATTTTTTGCTCATTCACTCCAGTGAAATTTAATTGTACAAATGACAAACATTCATAAATTTGTTTTATCTGAATCTCTAAGTAGACCATTGTCATTAGCTCAGACTAGCTTGGCTACGCATATACCCCAGGCTAGCCTGGCTACGCTATAAGCCCAGGCTAGCCTGGCTACGCTATAAGCCCAGGCTAGCCTGGCTACGCTATAAGCCCAGGCTAGCCTGGCTACGCTATAAGCCCAGGCTAGCCTGGCTACGCTATAAGCCCAGGCTAGCCTGGCTACGCTATAAGCCCAGGCTAGCCTGGCTACGCTATAAGCCCAGGCTGATCCAGCTAGGCCGCTAAGCTAACGAATTAGCAGACCCAGGGCCTAATAGCTCTGCCAGGGCTAGGCCTATATGTTGAAACTATATTTGCTTCTCTACTACTTTCTTCCAGTACTTTGTTACAGTCACTGCATTTAACTTTGGTCTGAAGAAACCGCCGTGGCTGGAATCCACGTACCGCATCCGCTGATTATTTTTTTTCCAACAGAAACACCAGATCGTGCCCTGTTTTTCGCTCACACGCAAAGACACGCTCCCCAGTTCTGAGACTCTGAATGATCTTCCAATATATTTGCTACAAACTTTATATTCACTATTAATCACATTGCTATACGCAATTTACCTCAAATTTTGGTAATCTGATTACTTGGACTCCACATTCGGTACCTCGTTCTCCATTTCTCGAAAATTTCAAAAATGTCAGTTTTAGTATTAAAGTTTTGACAAGTGTAACCATACTTTACAGTGACACAACATTTATGTTAGCTGGGTGAGCCATGGGGACAAGTGCGCCTTTAAATAGAAGGTAGGCATCTACCTGTGACTGGATTGGAGCATGATCTACACCCTCAAATGCTTTAGCTCCCTCTCTTTGGGGCAGTTCCTAAATTAAGTCTTCAAGTGAAAACTGTTGTACAATGTCAATCTTTTTAAAGGTTTAAATATCTTGAGAATTCTCCATTCCGAATGTTACAAATAAGGCTTTTATTATTCAAAAGAAAATGTTGGTGGTTTTCTGAAATGTGGGTATTGAAAATGATTATCTTGATAAATATGAGCTTTAGGGTATGCTCACACTGACTTATTTTGCCTCTCGATCACTCCTCATATCATTGTTTTCTGTTTCCTTTGTAAGCTTTATGTTCGATATTGAAATAAAAGTTGAATGATGAATCATTTAGCGTTTGGATCCACTAAAATCCAATAAATGTCCTCTACTTGCTGTTTCCAAACGGAGCACAACTTTAAGGTCATCCAAGGACAAACCACACCCTATAGCATAAATGCTAGTACTACTTACCATTAACTTGTTCTAAACCACAGTTAGGTATCATGAATAATATATACATAATCACCACATGCTATCTACTGCTGATAGCATTTGGTGATATGTTTAATATCAATATATACCAACCAGCGTTTTTATAAATTTCAATTAGCAACTCACATATGCCTCCTGCACTTGCACGGGCAAAAAAACCACTCAGGACAACTTATAGGCTATATTCCATTAACAGGCCAACGCAGAATTTATAGTATACTGTTAGTCATTTGCATTGCAATGGACAATTCATACTTTCATCACTGCTAGCTTACTGCTTATGAGACAATAATGCACATGGTAGATTGTTTTTCATGGTCAAATATAAAATGAATGCTATCGACTACTGCTGCAAGCTTACCTAATTCACGACCATATAGTGTACCCATAGCTGAAAGCTACCTATTCACAGACCATATAGGTACCCATAGACCAATGACAACTCTGAATGCTATCTATTGTTCATACAAACTTGTACACCGACCATATAGTATTTCCATAGACAAATCCCAACTCTGACTGCATCTATCTGCTGATAAAAAACTTTCACAGACCATATAGTGTTATCCATAGACAAATCACAACTTTGAATGCTATCTACTGCTGACTAGCAAACTGGACAGCAGACCATATAGTGTTACCCATAGACAAATCACAACTCTGAATGCTATCTACTCTACTACTTCTACTGCTGAATATCCACTGTGCACAGACCATATAGTGTTATCCATAGACAAATCACAACTGTGAATGCTATCTATTGATGATAGCAAACTGTTACAGACCATATAGTGTTATCCATAGACATCCCACTTTGGAATTCTATCCTACTGCTGGCAAACTTGCGCAGACCATATAGGTTATCCATAACAATAACAACTTTGAATGCTATCTCTCTGAATAACAAACTGTGGCACAACCATATAAGTGTTATCCATAGACAAATCACAACTCTGAATGCTATCTACTGCTCATAGTAAACTGCTCACAAGACCATATAGTGTTATCATAGACAATCACAACTTTGAATGCATCTACTGCTGAGAGCAAACTGTGAGCAGGCATATGTTATCCAAGACAAATCACAACTCATGAATTGGGGGCTAATCTCAGTGCTACTCGCAACTGTGCACAGACCAATAGTGTTCCCATAGCAAATCACAACTTCGACTGCATCGACTGCTGATAGCACACTGTGCACAGACCATATAGTGTTATCCATAGACAAATCTGCACCAGCTTTGAATGCTATCTATTGCTGATAGCAAACTGTGACATGACCATATGTGTTATCCCATAACAAAAGCCCAAACTAGGAATGCTATCTACTGCTGATAGCAACTGCAATTTCAAAACTGCAAATTTAAAAACAAATAACAACTTTTAATGCTATCTACTGCTGATACAAACTGTGCACAGACCATATAAGTGTTATCCATAGCAATCACACAACTCCTAAGCGATCATTGCTCAGCAACTTTTCACAGACCATATATGTTATCCATAGACAAATCCACACACCCCTTTGAATGCTATTACTGGCTGATAGCAAACGGTGGTCACAGACATAATAGTGTTAGCCATAACAAATCACAAACGTTGATGCTATCTACTGCTGATAGCAACTGTGCACAGACATATAGTGTTATCCTAGATAAAATCACCTCTGAATGCTCATCTACAGCTGATAACAAACTGTGCAACAGACCATAGCTGTTCTCTAAGACAAATCAAACTTTGAATGCTATCTACTGCTGATAGCAAACTGTGCGCAAGACCATAAGTGTTATCCATACGACAACTCACAACTTGAATCCTATCTACTGCTCATGCAACTGTGCACCCGACCATATAGTGTTATCCACATACAATCACAACTTGAATGCTATCTTCTAACTGATAACAAAGCTGTGCTCAGACCATATAGTGTTATCCATATACAAATCACAACTTTGAATGCTATCTACTGCTGAATGCAAACAGTGTAATGGAACACAGTATATGCTTGTCACAGACCGGAGAATGCAGCTGCATTGCTTGCACTAAAACGTGCCATCATTTTTCCTGTCAAACCTATGATCAGTGGTGTTCGCGATCATAGATCACTGATCATTATACCTCTGGTGCCAATCACGATCGCAAGATTTGCAATTAACAGTGGACAACCAATCACAACGCTTGCGGTTTGATTGATTCGGAAGTTTGTTAAAGATTTCTTTCTGATTTATTTTCCGGTTCGGAAAAGAAGTTTCACACTTTTCCACCTCATACGACCAATAAATTGGTCACTCTGACACAAACAATTGTCAAAATTAAACGACCTCGGAAATTTTTGACAACTTCAATTAAGAGTGGTGTGTTATCCATCGACAAAATCAAACTTTGAATGGCTATTACTGCTGATATCAAACTGTGCACAGTCCCATATATTGTTATCCATAGAAAAGTCACAACTGTTGAATGGCTATCTACTGCGGATAGCAACCTGTGCACAGACCATATAGCGTTATCCATGACAAATCACAACTCCTGAATGCTATCGACTAACTATTGCTGATAGCAAACTGTGCACAGACCATAGTGTTATCCATATACAAATCACACAACTCTGTGCTATCTACTACTACTCTGCTGATAGCAAACTGTGCACGACCATATAGTGTTATCCATAGACAAATCACAACTCTGAATGCTATCTACTGCTGATAGCAACCTGTGCACAGACCATATAGCGTTATCCCATAACGACTCACAACTCTGAATCGCATCTATTGCTCATAGCAACTGTGCACAGAGACCATATAGTGTTATCCATAGACAAATCTCAACTCTGAATGCTATCTACCTACAAAAAACTATCTACTACTGATAGCAAACTGTGCACAGACCATATAGCGTTATCCCATAGGCAAATCACAACTCTGAATTCTATCTACTGCTGATAGCAACCTGTGCACAGACCATCTAGTGTTATCCACAGACAATCACAACTTTGAATGCTATCTACCTAACTGCTTAATCGAACCTGTGCCAAACCATAGTGTTATCCATAGCAAATCACAACTTGAATTTCTATCTACTGCTGATAGCCACTGTCTCAGACCATATGTGTGTTATCCATAGACAAATCACAACTTTGAAATCTACTCTACTGCTGATAGCAAACTAATTGCACAGACCAATAGTGTTATCATAGAGTAACAAACCTTTGAATGATATCTTCTACTGATAACAACCTGTGCACAGACCATATAGCGTTATCCCATAGACCATCCAACAAACTGAATGCTATCTATTGCTTCATAGCAAACTGTGCACAGACCATTAGTAGGTTATCCATAGACAAATAACACTTTTGATGCTATCTACTACCTGCTGATAGCAAACTGTGCCCAACCATTAAGTGGTTCTCCCTAGACAATCACAACACTGAATGCTATTATTGCATAGCAAACTGTGACAGACCATATAGTGGTATTCCTAGGACAAATAACAACTTTGAATGCTATCGACGATGATAGCAAAACTGTGACAAAGACCATATATGTTAGTCCATAGACAAATCACAACACTGAATCTATCTATTGCTCATAGCAAACTGTGCACAGGACAATAGTGTTATCCATAGACAAAAACAACTTTGAATGCGATCTACGGATGATAGCAAACTGGCACAGACCATATAGTGTTCTCCATTAGCAAATCACAACACTGAATTGGCTATCTATTGCTCATAGCAAACTGTGCACAGACATATAGTATAAGTCCAACTGTGGCAAACATATAGAGTCATCATCAACCAAATGTTAATCTACTCAACCACATCAAAACAAAACTCTGCAGTGTACTACCCTTGAAATTCATCACTTAGCTCTTAAATACTATTCTCCTGCGGATCGGCTCAGTGCCAAAAATCCCTATCATTTTTATATGTAAATACTCCACTATTTCTGAACATATCAATGTAATGTAATATTTCCAAACATATGCTTTCAGAATATTCGTTTATACATCAAAATTCTCTGAAAACAACATTGCAAATCCTTATGTCGTTTTTACGCACAGATGTTATCACAGTACTAAAAATAACAGCAATCTATTGGCTTTAATAACCTTAAGCAAGAGACAACTACTACGAGTTTAATACTGCTAGGTTTTTTCAGTGTGTAGTAATGTTGTGTATCTGTATTTAGTTGCTCCTGCTACTGACAGCTAATCTAAGTTAGTCAAATCTTTTTTGTAGTATATTTCAAAATGTGCAGGTGTTTATTTATGGGGGACAAAATTGTTTTGGTGTTGACACATTATGAAATTTGATGACATTTATTTTTAGATAAATTGAATTGCTATCTTTTGTTGTCAATCTTAAAATATTGCTTTTTTCCCCTTATTCATACAGGTCACTAATTATGTTTTGATAAACTTTAATATTCTTGTTTTAACAGTGTAGTGTACACAACAGACACAAAGTGTTCCTTGTTTGAAATTTGCGTTACGGTTGGAAACTAATTATTACATGATTAGTATCACATCATACACCATACTAATGTCATTCAAAATCAAGCAGGACTGGAAAAGTACCCAGTACTACATACATTTACGGTGGGGTTGAGTGGAATTATCATAATCTCCACAATTTAGAAATGTTGACCCCTTGACCCAATCCTGAGTATACTCATTGGTTACTTCTAGATGGATTCATTTTAGAATACTCACTGATAGATTTATATGGATCCATGTTTGTATCATGCATTTGTGATAAGTAAGATTTTCTTGATGTTTACAGGTTCGATTGAAGCACCAAAAGGACATAACACTCAAAGTTACCATGTTCAGCCAATAGCCCTACTTAAAACATTGTGAATGGTAACCAATATGCATGCATCAATGTCAAACTAGAAAATCCTACTCTTTGCTGATATGGGATTATCTTGATAAATGATATCCTGGAAATTATCATATGATGTTGAACACAGATATTGAGGGATTCTGATGGATGTGTGGAGAAGTCTCAATGGACAGCAAAAATGACAACATAAAATTTTGAATTATATTGATCTGTCATGAGAAGCGAGATCCTTCTTGCATCCTGCCAGGTATGCTTTTTGTGGTCCAGCCTGAGTTATAATGTCAACACAACCCATGATTTATACTGTTAAAGAGGACAACTGGCAACATTATACATTACAAGGGCCCCCTCAATTTTTGTCCCAAATTTTGCACAATTGCATTGCTTTTTACAATGTGTTAATCCTCAACCTGAATGATATGTCTAGATTTTCCTTGTGTTTTGATTACGTAATATTTGTATTAAACCCACTCTGTAGTGGTTCTTATTCCAATGACTTAGATTGCACAACTAAATGCAAAAAAAAACATAACCAGGAGTTTTGTGTATCTTGCCCTTTAAAATCCTTCCACCAGTCCAGACTTATTTATGTTATCATTGCCTAAAAATCCTAAATCCTCAATTTATTTACTTGTGGTAACAACAAGAGATTTCAGTCATCCATATTTTCTGTGACAGTAGTGCTTTCTATATATAATTCTCAACAATTCCCTAACCTTTTATTTTGGTTACAGATATAACTTAAAGAAAATAAAAGGTGATTTTGTGTATCCTTATATTTTCAATATAAGATATATAGGCTGAATTTCGTATTGCTCCTATACGAAATTGTACCAAAGAAACCATTCGCAGCTCAAATCCCTTACAGGTGGGGATATTTTTGTATAAAGCTTACCCAGTAAATAAAATCAGAAATATTTCCACATTTTTTCGGGACAAGGTGCCACCCTTTATTGGAATCTCTTTGTTGCACCTTTAAGGAAGCTTATTTTCTGGAATTTCGCCCCGACCTGTTGTTCCTTTAAGTGGAATGCTGCTGAATCAATCATCAGAAATTCCCTGTGAATTTTCTTTAAAATTTGATATAAGGTATTTTCAATTGGTCTGATTTTAAAATCTAAAATAAAAAAGATTTTTTAGTTTTTGAAATTTGCTAGTTACGTTATAAAAAACACATATTTTTTGGCACAATCTGGTACACAGTTCTATGGGAAATGTGATAAAATGGTGTAAAAATCAATCGCGCAAGGAAAACGCCCTCCCCCCTCTCACAGGAATTTGCTAATTTTTAAATTTATGGGGGTCAGGGTCCCAACCATAGATGTCCAAATTAAAATATAAAATTGCGGTCACATTTGACTTACTTTTTTCGTTATCCCCCAAAGTGGCAAAAAAAAGTGCCAAAATCTGATTTTATTAAATGGTAGATTCAATTTTAAGTTTTCGTACGTAATCAACCAAATGTGTATATTACAATGAATATTTTTGATTCATAATCATGATATTAAAACACAAAGGTTATAGACGATCAAACAGGGCTAGCGTGGGAAACAGGCATACGGTGTGCGTGTTCTTGTGTTAAACGCCATTTTCGTTCGTCTGCTGAATTTACGTTGCCGGCGATAGTTAAATTTGTATAAACAATCGTTAGTTTACCAATAAGGAAGCTGGTTTGTCGTAATCATTTCGGGTGAGGGCTTTTGTTATAAAAGCCTGAAAAACCCATGCAAAAAATATCGATTGTGAAAAACGCTTTAGGGCGCAATATTTTTCAAATGGCCAGTGTCTCTTAAGAGCTGAGAGCATTGGCATTGTATGCTGATATGAAAAAGTATCAAGTGTAACATTTTGCTAAAAAGTGACTAGCAGTTACCAAGTGGTAACACGAGATTGATAACATCAAGAGGGAGAGAATGTTGGAATTAATTTGAAAGAAATAACCGATCACAAAGATCATTGGGGCGATTCAAAAGTCAACTTCACTGACCTTTTGAAGTTAAATTTTGATGCTTAAATTTTCAGAATACCAACCAACAGGTAAATTTGCTGTGCAATATGTGTGAGAACCAGACTATTTGTATCAACACATTATTTTTCCCACAGCATTTTGGCTTCTGTAAAAGCATTGTGTACTATAATGGAAATTTCCGCGTACAGATATGTTCGCAATTTAACAGTTTGCCAAATGCGCGAGATTTAATTTAACGGTAGTGCTATCAATGCAATATCAACTCACTGGAAAAGTGGGGGGCTTTGCGCGGTTGTATTTTCGAATTTTTATGTCCCTCGCGAAATTCGCGAAAATAAAAACCCACGAAAATTTCCCACTTATACAGTATAGGTACACCTTTCTGATGCAGATAGGGATTAACACTGAATTGTACTTTCTTTGTTCTTTTTTATCTTGACTCCAATGTTTGTCTAAGATAGTGTTTTACCAGATAGGTAGGGTAGAGTATCTGAATCTAGGAAGCTCAAGACTCACTGGCAAAAACTAAGTCTGTTAACCATTAAAACGTCAGTTTTTTGTCTCTAGCTTTGGAAAAAATTGGTATTTGGGTGAAATTTCAAGGCGACAATGAGAAAAATGCAGCCTTTCATCCAAAATAAAAATTGATACTACTTCCGGGCAAGTCAGGGAGTCCCAAAAACAAGCACTATTAAGATAGCCTTGTAAAAATTTAGTAATGGGAGAGCAGGGGCATAACAGGGATCACTTGTCAGAGAGGGCAATTTACCAGATTTGAGGCAGATTTTCCTGATTGGAGGTGGTTTAGAGGCAGATTTTCCTGGTTGTAGGTAAAAATGTCCTATTGAGCTGTCAAAAAAGGGCTGATTTAGTATGGATTTCCAGCTTTTTTCCCCAGTCAAAACTCTCTGGGGGCAACCATCTATAACATTTTTCAAGCAATTTCATCTTTTTTTTTTAAATAAAAAGTTCCAAATATAGTATTTTAGGCACATCTATTATACATTAAGACTGTGTGAGAGATTAGTTCCACGACTGAATAAAAATACTGTACAAAAATAATGACTCACATTTTAAAAGTTCAATATCCTGGATTAAAGTAACTTCCTTCAAATTGTGATGAAACAAATGAATTGCAGTCTCTTTGTAAGCTTGTACTCCAAAGCAGCGTGCATTATTCATGGTTGCATATAGGAAAATCAGTGTAAAAAGACATCATTGGAGGTAGTCACATTCTCAATTAGGTTCCAATAAAGGATTAAGCAACATACCTAATTTATTAAAGTCGCTATCATTAATTTTATTTAGAAAAAATGGTTTTGCAGTTTTCTCTAATCAGGAGTATTCTCCCCATAATAAAATTAATTGATTGCACAACACGAAATGCATCATCAGGTGTGCAGTTTTTAAAGACTTTTCTCTCCTCCACTGAGTGTAATATGATCACATTATCACTTGTAGGATTTAGTTTCATTCAAAATGCATTTTGAGTTTGTAATTTATTTTTCAAACCAAGATGTGGCAGATGAGGAGTAGAGAAAGAGGAACATAGGCCGAGGTCAACAAACTCTGTAAGTTTCATGTTACATGCATTGAGAGCTATTATTTTAGCCTTATCTTGCATTTAAATCTAATAGTTTAACACCGATTGAGTAATATGATACGATCACATTATATTGTGTTAAAACTTGCTCTGGTTCTATAAGAAGCGATAGAAACCGATGCCTTGTCACAAATATCTTTTGGGCATTGTACTTTAATAGAAATTTAATAGAACAGGTTATCCTGAAGACAGACCTATACTTCTTATTTATTTGTTTATTTATTTATTTCCTCAGAATTACAATTGTACATCTTTGCCACTTGTCAAAATCAATTAAATGGTGCATCCGACAAGCAAAAGATGCATAAGATACAAAAATAATGTGACATTGAACTTTTGAGTCCTGGAAACAATTATAGATGCTAAGAGCTCAAATGTTTCAATTATGTCAAAATTATGCAATTTCATGACCATATTTGGAATCAGACTACTTCGTAGTCCTTATATTGCTTAATCAATTACATTTTAGTCTAATGTAGTCATTACTCCCATCTCCCATTACTAATGTAATGGGAGAAAGCGTGGCCCACTGGTTAGGGTATTAGTCTTTGGTGCTAAAGGTCCCCGGTTCAACTCCCGACGGGACCCCTTACAGGGATTTAATCAGGTACTAAATTCTGGATTTAATCTGTACAAGAGCTATTGATTGAAATTTTAATTCACTCTTCCCATGGTTCAGTTGGACTTGGGCAAATGAACCATGATAATAACTCATCCTCCGGAGGGGATGTTAAGCCGTTGGTCCATTGTACAGAGAGTCATAGCTGTGCATGCACATCACAGTCAGTGTTGAAAAGAGTAGGGTGATTACCCCTGGCTGTCCCAATTCCATCCCGGTAAAAAGGGACCCCAATGGAAATAGCTTCCTGTCGAGGCTTTCTTGGGCTATCCAGGACATTGTCCGAATAAATCAAATCAAATAGTTGAACAGTCAAGGGATGAAATATTTCAAATGAGTAATAAGCTAATAGCGCGCAAAGATTCCAAAATGGTTATTGTTTGGATCGTCCATAGTCCATATCAAATGAGTAATACACTGAAAGAGCTCAAATTGTGATAAATAAAGATTCATTCTGTATATCAAATGTTGATCTTCATTCATTTTGTGTAGCCTGCAAGATGGCTCAAGAAAGCGAATAGTTTGATGAAGTGCAAAAACTCCTGCACAATTAATACCACATGTATTCAGAAATTGTAAGTCTCAATGTCCCGACATATAAGCAAATCCAAACGACCTTTTGTTTTAATTTTTAAGACATTTGTAACCAAATACAGAGCAAGAAGTCTATTGAATGTCTAATCTACAAGAAATCACTACACTGGAATCAATATGGATGCCTCAAAATCTCTTGTTGCACCTTTAATTTCTAAAATAATGTGCAACCCTTTTCCATGACCCGTTGAGCTAAAAAGGTTGCCAGCTCCTGCTGTACATGTATCAAAATAATACTTTTGAATTCAAATATAAGGTCCTTTCACAGAAGCTAAATTACATTGAATGGACTTTTGTTTGCCCTCCATATCATCTAAGCATGCAAAGAATACAATACATACACCTGGTTCACCTGAACAGGCGATCCTTTTGTAATCTCTGCATGTTTGGGTTGTCCTGGAGGACAAGTCTGGCCAGGTTTACCAACTGACCTCCTGTGAAAGCACCCTGTAACACTTGTGTTGCGTCAGAGACAATTTTATTCCTAGATAGAATGTTATTTTTCTTCTTTTTTATTTTTTAAACTTTAATTTAGAAAGTAAAGTGCTCAAATATCTAACCTTTAATCAAATACTTTGAAAACCAAATCTTCTTACATTATCCAGATATTTTGTTACAAAGAGCTGATGCTAATGTGTACTATGGGAAGCTATGACACCAACAGCTATACATGACAATGGTTGACACATACACACCACACGGTTTATCTCCTTCTTTCAGTCTGCCTGAAGCAGCTGCACAGTGCAAATGACTATGCAATATTAAAGTGAAAGAGGAGAAACTTGGGTGGAAAACAGGGTAGCATGTTATAATTTAATTCCTTACCCCAAACTCCCCACAGCTCTGCTAGCTTTTTTTCTTCAGAAACCTGGAGCAAGCTGGTACCCAACCATGTGCAAGACATTAAATTATGAACACAGTCTGGACAGCTATCATGTCAACTAAAAGTAACTTTAAATGTTTCTTTTCTTCTCGTTTTCCAAGAGCTGCATCTACACTGAGATTTTAAGTGCTCATTGTGTATTAGAGTATCTTGGCATATATAATCTTGCTCTTTTTTCCAAAAATATACACAAAATCCACATTTTTTTTAGGAACATTCCACAATTTCCCACTAAATGGATTTTCTTGTGTTAGAAATGAGAGAATATAATATTGTCATTTAAAAATTTTCTGACCTTTGACTCATAAAGAATGATCAATTCTCAAAAAACAGGAGATAAAATTCTTGGCTTCTTATTCAACGCTGACAAATCTATGATTTGTGTCAGTTGTACCACAATACAAAAGAAATCTATTTCTAACTTCAAACCCAGTTTGCTCTCATTTCAATCTATAGGTTAGACAAATGTAAATTACCAATAAATCAAATCATTAAAATTTTGCTTGTGAGCTTCCATGAAATAAATAACTTACACAATTTTCAAAAACTTTAAAATGGAAAAATTCGTACTGAAAAAAACTAAAACAATATAATACAGTATACATTCAATTAAACAGTTGCATGCGATATTTATCAGTCAAAGTGGTTATCCTTTTTTCTTCGTTTAGGGGCCAATAAGACCCGAGGAGCCTGAATGAGTACCTAAAGACTGTACTGACATCCGACTGTGTTGAAATCCTCTCTCATTCTGTGAGTTGTTCAATGATGGCATTACAGCACTCAAATCCTAGGAGCCACAATTGTAAGCATGGAGAAGAGGCACTGGCCCATTAAACTCACAACACTGCTTACCCCCCAGGAATACACATGATTACATTTGTCTGTTTGGCTCATTACAGGACACGGTGTGAGATAGCACTCTGAGTAACCAATTAAAATAGTGCTTCTCTATATCTGTGTAAATAATACCACTATTCTTACAGTATCTCTGATTTGTTCATTATATGATATTACCTGCCAAGTAACCAATCAAAATGGTGCTTAGATGCTGATAGAAAGGCAGATAGTGCCCAGGGGTTAACATCTGATAACTATGAGTGAGTAAAATCTCAATTCTCTTGGCACAGTTCAGTAGCCTTCATTCACCAATGTATTTAGAAAATACACCCCTGGTTTTTGGGTATGATATATGATACCCAGATCACACAAGGTCAGTTCATGTCAATGTATGTACAGGTACAACCCACTGAACTGTGTCCTTGGTGGATGAGCGTATAGTATCTCATAGTGAATGTGAAATGCCTCCTCTATATGTTAAGGCTAAAGCACTTGATAGATCACGATTTCACTCTCGATGTTTCCCAGCAGAGTTTAGTGACCTTATGATGTGTGCAACATGCACGCATGATGGCATAATGCCTAATGTACTCTCAAACTGAGAATCTTGGGTAAGTGAAACATAACTTGATAAGCGTGCAATGTCTGGGAGCTATGTTCTGACGGACGTGACACTGATAATGCTTGCGAGTGCATAGCACTAGTGTTAAATGATAAATAGGGATACCCACCCATATCGATCATATTGCCTTAGCTTTTCCCTTATTTCAAAACCTAGGTTAAAGTTGCTCATTTAGAGGTGTAACGAGAGATTTCAAATAACAGGTTTCCCTAAAAAAATGTGAAAATTATGATTTTTGCACTGGTGTAAAGCTTTCAAACAAAAATATCCCCATCTGAAAGGATTAAGCTGAGAACTGTTTCTTTGGTAAATAATTGTGAAATTTCTAATTTCCTATAGGACCAAATAGGAAATTCAGCATATGTTTTCTATTGAAATATATGCATATAAACATCACCTTTTGCTTTCAGTTATTTCTGTAGCCACATTTTTAACACTCCATTGCTGTCTATGACAATTAGATGGGTGACTTGGGTAATTGATTCGGTCAGCTGGGCTCAATTATTCCTGCTAAATTAGCTGATTTGGTTAAAACAAATCATCGTGTGCAATGAGGCCATAAGTGTAATAGCTGCCATTTGTCAGAAATTCCCACCAAACATACTAATTATTCAAAGCCTCTGGTCAGTGGCTCTTGAAATAGTTCTTCAGGTGACACAGTTGTCTGAAGAACCATTTCAAGAGCCACTAGCTCAAGGAAAGACAAATTGAGTTATCCTAATACATGGCAGCACACAGATATATCACATGGCAGCTATTGCACTTATGACCTTGTCGCACTCACATGAGAAAATGTCTCTTATCAAGGTTTATGTGTCATTAATTTTTAATAATGACCAATCTTGAATAAAGTTTATACCCAACAAATACTAATCCACAGTGTAGCAAAATTTGACCCAATGTTTTAACAGTGTAAACTTTTTGAAAATTGAGTGGAAAACATAGGAAAATGCTAAAATATTCGACCAACCACTCAAAAAGGAACATATTGAAATCAAGACATTTTGTATTTACATTTACTAGTTGGATGAGTAGTAAAAGATTTTCAGCACTACAAATGGGGCTTCCCATAAAATTGATAACATAAATAGCATTATGGCTAATGTAGCCACCCAGAATGCTTTTATTGCAGCAATTTGAATTCCCTATGGTCCAAATCAAATCTGGTTTTACAGCTTATCATATTTCCAATAAACCTGTGATTGGAATGGAATTGGAAATAAATGGTCTGCAGAATCGAACACAGGCTTTAATTATTACTATGTTCGATAATATTGGAACTACTATCTTTTCAAATTGTGTAAAACCATTTGTACCCTGAAGGCAACTAATAGATGTTCAGAGAGCATTTTTTTTCCTCATCCATTTATAAATTATGCATTTACTTTATCGTATTCAGAATCAGCATGATAAATGCATTTAAATGAGTACAAACAAACCTAGTCTTATGTCAGTGATTTTGAAATGTCTTCCTTTGAATTTCGGAAGCCACAGACCATATACCACATTTGAAAAGGTTAACAATTCAATGCTATAATTTTGGTTTTGATAAGTTTGCATGTTGTTGCTTTTGTTTGTTAGTAAGTGAAATTGACCTTTGGTATCATTGGTTTATAGTTTTCATAGTATTGTTGTGGATCATATTTGTTTATTGTGCCAAAGTGCAAGTTGGTTGTGACATTTTCAAAATGAAAGGGCTGTAAACTTTGTTAAAGCAGGCAGGCCATTCAACTGGTATGGCATTTTTAAATATAAGGCTAAGATAAAAGATGACATATGATTTTACAAATTCAATCAAAAATGGCTTCAGGCTTCACTCAACTTAGTCCTAACAGTTAACAACCTAATTGGATAATGCTGCAGTTTAGTGTTCCTCTGTTATTATATTAAGAAAAAGAAAAACAACAAAGTAATCAAAATCCTGAAATTAGGTCTGCCTTGAACACTTGAAATCGTACTTGAGATCCCAAATAGCTACTGAAAGCCTCAATTCTGCAAAGATGTTTGGCATTCTGCCAATAAGCTTAAAATTGTGGTGGAAACCATGAAATAATTCTAGAAAGTCTGAAATCCTACTAGAAGTTAGAGAAATCCTTCTAAAAGCCTTAAATTCTACTAATGCTATGGAATCTTAATGCAAACCTCCAAAATCTTGCTAGACAACTTAAAATCCTGCTTTAACAAAAATTTAAAACCAACTAAATAGATTTAAATCCTTTAGATAGTAAGAAAACAAGTGTTATCCTTATTTATCACAAAACGAGGTCGGTCAAGCTGGTGTTGGTGCGCTTGTCTCATTTACCATTTATGAAGTTGTCTGCATTTTGTCACATTGGTTCATCTTTAACTTTGTCTTATACCTGAGGGAGCCAACAGGAAGACATGTATCTATTACAGCATGTCCCAAAAGAAAACGGATTGTCATCAAGGTGATTTTAACTCTGCGTGCGATCGCTTACAAAACAATTTGCCTATCAAATTTGCTTTCTTTTATTACAACGTGGTTAGAAACAAAAGTTAAAAAACAGTCCACAGAGGGCAAATAAACAAATTCTACCATGTAGGAAATAGGTATAGGCTTGTTTGTGTGTTTTTTCAAATGTTCCTAAAAACATACAAAATCTGTAAATAGTTTTGTTGCTTCACTCTTGTTTTTTTTGTTTTTTAATTCAAAATCAATCCTTTTTTTGGCAAAACCACAGATGAATTTAATGATAAGCAAATAAACAAACAAGGCGGTTCTCGAACCAGGTCAAGTCTCGCCTGCTTTCGCGATAGCTGTAAGACAAAGAGCAGCATACCAGATTGCAAACTGTATGAGTACAGGGTTTCCCAAAAAAAGTTGTGCAGCAGATACAGTGGAGGATTGCAGACATCCATCACAAACACCCCCACCGACGCAACAACCCACCCTCCCCACACCCGCAACAGCGCACACCCCCCCACACCTGCACACCCCACAATGCCCCGAACTCCCACCCCCTCCACCATACCCCGGCAACAGCACAACCCTCCCCCAAATCCCTCCCAACCCCACAACCACCCACACCCCTCCCAAAAAACCCGGCAACACCCCAGACAAGTAAAACACCACACAACTGCCACCCCTCCCCAAACCCACCACACCAACCCCCGCCCCAACCACCCCGCAAAAACCCCCACCCCCCGCCACCACACCCCGCAAACACGGCCACCCCTCCTAAACAGCCGGAAACACCCGTAAAACAAGCAACCACACAGCAACGCCCACCCCCAGCCCCCCACACCCCGCACCACCCCACCCCCCTCACCCAAAACCCCAACCAGACCCCAGCCACCAGGAACAATGAACACAAACCCCAGCCCAAGAAACCACAGAAATAACACAGCCCCCTCCCCAACACCCTCCCAAACCCATACCCCAGCCCCCTCACCAACACCCCGCAACACCCCACCCCCTAACCAACACCCCGCAACACCCACAACCCGCCTCCCCAACACCCACCCACTTCCACCCCACACCCAATATCACACACCCCCCCCCCCAATACCCCACCACACCAACCCTCACCACACACAACCCCCTCCCAAACATCCCGCAACACCCCAACCCCTCCCAAACACCCGCAACACCACACCCCTCCCCAACATCCTGCAACACCCCGTAAACCATGCAACACATCGACAACAAACCTGCAACACACTGCAACGCCCCACCCCCTCCCCAACACCCTACCCCCTCCCCAACACCCCATCCCATCCCAACACCCCCACCACAATTACACAGCCCTCTCCCCAAAACACCCAACCAAACTCACAACAACAAAACACACACCCACCCCCTCAACAAAACCAGCAAACACAAAAATCCACAAAACAAGCAACACCCAACCCTCCGCAACACACCACCCACTCCCCAACACCAGCAACATCCCACCCTCCCAAACACCCCGCCGCAACACCCACCCTACCCAATAACCCACCACACCCAACACCCTCAAAAAAAACCTGCAAACACCCCACCCCCTCCCCAAACATCCGGCCAACACCCCACCCCCTCTCAAAATCCTATGCCAATCACAATACCCCGTAACCACCATGGAAACACCACCGCAAAAAATCTGTGCACCTCCCCACCCCCCCTTCCCCACACCCCACAAGTACCCCAAGCCCCCTCCCCAACACCCAACCTCTCCCCAAACACCCCGCCAAACCCAGCCACAGCCACCAAACACCCCCAACCCCCTCCCAATTCCCCGCAATATCACCAGCTCCCCTCCCCCCCCCGCCCCAAAACCCCACCCCCTCCCCAACACACCCCACCCCACCCAACCCCTCCCACCCACACCCAACCCCTCCAACCACACCCAACCCCCTCCCCCACATCCTGCAAACACCCCCCCCCTCCCTTGCCCCAACACCCCGCAACACCCCATCCTCCTCCCAACATCCTGCAACACCCGTAACACCATGAAAACACACCGCAACAAAACATGCAACCCACCGAAACACCCAACACCCTGCAACACAACACCCTGCAACACCCCACCCTCCCAACACCCGCAACACCCCACCCCCTCCCAAAAACCCTGCAAAAACCCAACCCCTCCCCAAACACCCCCACATACCCCCCAACCCAACCACCACACCCGACCCCCTCCCCAAACACCCCCGCCCGCCACACCCCACCACCCTCCCAACCAACCCCGCAACACCCCACCCCTCTAAACTCCTGCATGCAATACCCTGTAACACCATGGCAACACCCCGCAACTCCCCACCCCCTCCCAAAACCCCGCAAAACACCCTACCCCCTCCCAACACCCCACAATACCAGTTCCCGCCCAACACCCAACCCCCTCCCCAACACCAGCAACCACCCCATACCCCTCCCCAACCTCCTTCAACACCCCGTAACACCATGCAAAAAACACGCAACAAACATGCAAAACAACCGCAACACCCCAACCCCTCCCCAAAAACCCGCAAACCCCCACCCCTCCCCAACACCCCGGGCCGCGCCGCGCAACCAAACCCACCCACTCCCTCCCAACACCCGCAACACCCCACCCCCCAACACACACCCCCTCCGCAACACCCCACCCCCTCCCCAACACCCTGCAACACCTCACCCCCTCCCCAACAACCCACCCCCTCCCCAAACACCCGGCCAAACACAAAACCCTCCCCAACACCCCAACAATCCCGCGAGCCCACCTGCCCCAACACCCCAACCCCCTCCCAAACACCCCGCAAAAGCCATTAGCATTTTTATTTGATCAATTGCATAAAAAAGGCCCCTTTAATTGCCCACATGCACTTTGACCGAATGATGATTCCACACAAAGATGAATGATCAACTAGTGCTTTAATGTAGTGAAGAATTTGCCATCTGCTGTACCGTTCGCGATACAGCAATTATTGCATATTAATGAGCTATTAATAACCTAAGCAACAATATCACTTTACGTTCAAATGCAAAAAAATGAGGCGCACCATACAGGCTTCATGAGTGAAGGAATTTTGTATATCCGATTATGTACCGTTTTAAAACATATAGCAATTACGAAATTTTATGCAATATGCATACCTCTAATAACCCAAAATACGCCCAAAATCTAATGAGTCGAGAAATCTTCACCCGCTTCCTTACACCAAGGTTACATCATTATAGCCTTACGAACTCTAGACTAACTTGTACACAAGCTTTTTTTTTTCTTAAATTATGCAAATTAGACTAATTAGCCTATTTTATGCCCAAAAATGCACCTGTGACCCAATTATGATTCACAAAAAGATGCAGGACATAGTTTTCTTTATTGAGCGAAAGGAAGTGCTATCCGATGTACTGTTTCAGAGATTACAGTAATTAAGCATATTTAATTAGTTCAGTTTGCATACTCTAAGCCGCACTACATCACCACACTTTAAATTGCAACAAAAGATCAGTGGTGCCCGCACCACTGTGTGTTTGTGTGATTAGGCTGTCATGCAGTTGAAGGAATTTCCGTATCCGATGGACCGTTTCAAAATTATAGCATTACGCTGATTGTTGGCCTATTAATAGCTCATTTGCATACTTAATTTGCCCGAAAAATATGCCGTAAATCTAATCGTTCAGAACTCCCAAGCCCGCTCCCTTCCACAAGTTTACATCATTAGACGCCTTACGGAACTCGGAAAAACTTTGTACACAAGCTTGCGGGAAAAGGTTCGTTAATTATGCAAATTAGAGACTTTAAATTAGTTATTATACGCCCGAAATCTAATCGGTCGAGAACTCAGGGACCCGTTCTTCCAACAAGTTACATACCGTAGCCCTTAGGAACTGCCAGATATAAATAGTACACAAGCCACCCACCTGAACATGGACGGCGGGCAGACACAGACAGACAGCATGACAGACAGACAGACAGACAGACAGACAGAAAAAGTGATTACTAAGTCTTCTGCCGAACAAAGTTCAGGCGGAGACAAAAATGTATAGATGTTAAGGCCAAAAAAGACCCAAAGATGGGTACCCAATTTTCCAATTTTGGTTTGTTTTAAAAATATATTAATGTTGGTGGGCTATTAGCTCCCAATATTTGGGTCAAATTAATCAATGTTTCTAACAGTGTGGTTTAACCCCCAAAGAAATTGGACTGACCCTCCTTGACATTTATTTGGTAAATACTGAAGTTGAATACTGAAGTGAATTCATTATAAAATTCAGCAGTGGATAATTCACATTTTGAAAACAGGCAGAGGAAACATGAAACCTTATCCAACCACAATATTCCTAGCCCATATTTCAAGAACATTTAATACCATAAAATTAAAAAATATTTAATTCTTCAGTTAAAAGTTCTCAAAGCACGCTGGATTGTATGTAATAACAATATTAAAAAAAACACTTGACTTTTACTAATGGACTGTTGAGAACTTTAAACTACATGTGTTTACTAGTTTATGTCTCATGAATTTATTCAAGATATTAATTCTTATAATGAGTGACATATCCGGGGTGCTGCTGTGGAGCGAATAAGGCTACTACAAAAAAATAAATCCAGAGTAACAAGAGAAATTTGATTTTAGATGCAGGAGGGAAACCAGTATGCAGAGAACCTTGCAAGGGTTAGGCGGAGATTTTTTTAATTGAGAATTTGGGCGATTTAGTATTCTGCCACCACATATCCTTCAACGATGCAGTTTCTTTTGTTGAGGCAAACCATGTCTAGGTGGTGGCACAGCAAAGTCAAATTCTTTCTGTGCATGGCACCAGGCAGACCGCAATACTTGCTTATCTCGTGCAATTAAAAGTCAAAATAGGACATTTTATAAGAGCACTCCCGCCTATTTTTAATGTTGTGAGATTTATGCACCCTGTGTTGGTAATTGTCTTGTAAACTCCTGTGAATGGCAATGGCTGTCAAAGGTGTGCATGCAAGCACTTAACAAACATCGTACGCCGATTTCGTAGACTAATTTATGCAAACAACCAATGTAGGGCGCTGTTCGCCTCAAATTACGTGAACGTGCAGACCTGTTTTAGCGCATAGAAATTCAGCAAGTCGATGTATGATTGGATTATCCCTCGTTTAAAGCTTTCTTCCTGGTTAAAACCTCATGTGACCAATCATAACGTCATTTAAATCGTAGCTCTACTTTCCAATGCCTGCAAATTGCTTTTATTCTAGTCGGCAATGGCGTACTTGGTTTGCGCTCGAGTGAAACCTACATTTTGTGTGTCGCCGTTTGGTACGAGTTTGTGGCTTCAATCTGACCAACTTGCTTTTTTTTTTTTTGGTAAAGAAAATGCCCCTCTTTCTTTGATTTGTGTATTTTATTGGAGTTTATTTAGGGAATTTGAGAATATTTTGGTAGACTTTGACATCTTCAGCATCATTTGGTGCATCATTTTGACGCATGCGGTGTGATGCCGTAGGCAGGCCCGTACTCTGGCGTGATCAATAGCATAGATTTACCAATGCGATTTTGTCACTGGTATTTCGTATTGTTTGATACGGCGCTACCTCCAGGGCTCGGGGGTAACCCACATTAACGCAAGTTGTTGTTATGAGTTTAAAAAAATTGTTATTAAAGAAATATGATGATAATCGTCAATGTTCATAGTCAATGTGATGTGACTGCATTGCATTGCATGTTTCTACGCATTAGAATGCAATTACCAATACAACACTTGCATGGCTGGCATGCCGATGACACATGAGTGCCGAGTAAAGCCAGCCATTGGCCGTCAGTGAAAGTTATGCACACGGCACACTTAAACAAGCCTCATTAATTATGCCCGATGGTTGACCTCGATGATGACCTTTGCTACAAGGAATGAGCAGACCAGATCAGGTTTAAACACTTGCGTAGACCCCTCAATGGACCGATGGTGTAAGTGTGCCCTAAAGGTATATTTTGAACCAGTTTCAAAAAAACTATGAGCATTAGGATACTTTCCCCATTTGGAACCTTGAACCTTATTGGGCTGTAGCCGTTTGACTAAAGGTCAGAACCTAGACAAGCTATATTTTTAAAATTACATTTAAACTTGATTTCAAAATTTAATCCGTAGAAAATATACCCCATTATTTTATGTTTCACACATTTCCCGCAGTGGCGGCGCCAGACCTCTTTTTCTGGGGGGGGCAACTGAAATCTTGGGGGGAAAAAGTGAAAATCTGGGGGGGCAAAATTGAAAAAAATTTTTGGGAATTTTTCACAATTTGGCCCCAAATCGCTGCATGATATTTGCCCAAACACTGAATTTGGCCCCAACTCCTCATTTTTCTTTCGACCAGGGGGGGGGGGGCAAAAACTGGGGGCTAAGAAAGAAAAAATTCTGGGGGGGCATTTGCCCCCCACCCATTTGCCCCCCCCCCCCCTGGCGCCGCCGCTGTTTCCCAGAGGTTGGGACCAAAAGGTCTGATGAGCCCAACAATATTAGAACTTCAAAACTTCAAAAAAACATTCTGTTTAAACCTTCTTCCTCAGAACTTCTGAATTTATGATTCCTACAGTCCCTACTTAAATAGCAACAGTGAGGCAGTTATTTTTGAAATTATCCTCATCATTACAGAAACAATATTCTATGAAAACTGGGGAAGAAAAAACAACAAAAACGATTGCTGAAATTGTCAAAAATGGAATAGGAAATAAGAGTCACAGATTTCACTAATTTTCCAGTGTTTGTTCCTGTGGCTACTATGATGAATACTGATCCAGGGAGCTCACTTAATATTTTTATGATGGAAATATTTTATAAAGCAACACCACCTACTTGATGGTGCATCCATTAAAACAAGACTATATAAATAATTAGGAAACCATCCAAGAAATGGAAACACTCCTACCCATCTTTGATTAAGGTCAGGCAGCCGTTTCAGTGTACTGTTCTCATTTCAGTGCACTTTTAAAATAATAGCAAATTGCCAGTCAGAAACAAAAGAGGATTAACTGTGTGACAGATATGTCGTCCCAAACATTTGTGTTATTTTGTGCGTTTGCACCGTACCAGGACGTATTTGCACATTAGAAAAAAATAGGGGCAGTGGTCCCAAAAAGGTTGTCCAATTATGTAGTCCAGACTAAGTGTACAGCAGTAGAATGATCATAGTATAGGGGGCCTAACCCTCAATGACCTCTGACCTCATCTTTGACTCCTAAAATAAGACCATGTTATCAATGTATCATACCAGTACGAACTTGATCCATCACTGATTAAAAAAAGCTAGACAGCATTTGAACCAAAGTGTTATACCAAAAGTTTGACACACAAACACGCACACATCATGCTGTCATAAAGTCTTTTCTCAATTTCATTGACAAACTATTGGCATCCATTTTTTATGTCAGGAAATGATGTGTTAGATCTGATATGGTACTGGATTTAAATTGGTGAATCAGACTGCTGAGCAACTTTGTTCAGATTTTGAAGCTGAGGAATCAACCTCTTTCTAGGGAAAACTTGTTCCAGTATTTGTGGCAATTCGAGGTGTTGACTTGCCATCGATTGATGGGGATTGCTTAGAACACTCCAAATTATAAAGCGGTGGCAGACAAAAAACACTGAGCGTCGATAAGGAAAATCCTTAAAGTTTAAGGTTTTAGCAGTGGCGTCCCGTGACAATGGTTTCTATCAGTATTAACACACTTAGTACAGGTGCACGACATAGTGGCTAACCATTTAATATTCTGTAAGGTTCCCAAAGTATAACATGTCCAGGTTGATTTCAAGGTTCCTATGTGATTTTTGTAATTCCAAGCAAACTGTCTTGGGCTAGTTGAACCTTGATTTTTTTCATTGAAAATAGGGTGTGGTAATTAAGGGCAATTGAAATGCTGATTTAAACAAAAAGAGAGAGAAGAATGTCCATAATAAACAACAGCTGTCAATAATGGTAGCTCCCTGAGTTGCCACAAAATTTATTAGAACTAGGATACACAAAAATCAAACTTTGTATATAAAAATTGGCATAATGTACCAAAGGGGCATCTGCACAGCTTCCCCCATTGAATAAAAATTGTTGGTACCTTTCATGTAATAACGTACATTGATAGTTTACATTATGCCAGATCTTTTCTTCTGGAAAGAAATTAACAACACAAAAAATCCTCTTCTTTCACATCATTTCCTGTTATCTTCAATTACACACATCCATGGGGACTGTGTGTGCTACACTAAACTGCTTACACCTCTGTTACTACACAAAAACAACCAATAGCATTCAACCACAACTTTGGAATTGAGTATTTGAACTCACAGTGGACCTTTTAGACAAAAACTCAATTGATGGTTATTACTAGGGTCATGATGTAACATTTGACCAATCAGAGACAAGGTAGGAAATATGAAAGGTGAATACAAATATATAGTCATTTGATTGGTTATTAGACAGATATGCTATATCATGGAAGAGCCAAATCAGAGATACCGTTCGAAAGCAACTGACTCAAAGAGCTTAAATTGCCAAAGTTGTAATCTGACAGCACACTTAAAGGGTCAATGTAAGTGCTGCAAGAATAGCTCCAAAATTCGAGCGCACTTCCTACAGAAAATATCATTTTTCTCATCTTAAAAACATAATCAGCTGAGAGTATTTTTAAAAAAAACTAAAAAATTAAAATTAAATTTCAAAAATTTATCTTGAAACCTATCCCTTCCATTATTTTCCTTTTCTTTGCCACCATTTTCATGGATTTTGTGAAAAGGCCTCTACAATATCATGACGTATGCATTTAAATGTCAAACCACAACTGGGTACAGCACATAATTTATCTAAATGTTTTTTATCAGTAAGGTCGAGTCAATATTAGAAAAGCCGCCATCTCGTGGATTCATTCTGGATGCAACAACAAAAGTGCGGATACAGATGCCTACTTATTGAAAATTAAGATAGGCGGGAATATAGGATGGACTCTCCCAAGGGTTTAACATGGAGGATTGTGTTGGTAAATTACTCATTTACAAAAAAACACCTTTCTCTCCTTGTGTTGCTATTGGGAGAAAAAGGTTCCAATTCTGCTAATTAAGTTGGAACCGACAATTGCAAGACTGTAACCTCACGGGAACTTGTTTTTGAAGTTATTTTCTCAGTTATTGAAAAATAGTTGTAATATTTCAAAACATCAAAACAAGAAAACTTTTTAATATCCCAAGTCCTGTTTGTGCTATGAAAATTTACTATGTTGCAATATTGCGGTGAATATTTAAGCACTGTAAAAAATACAGAATGCAAGTAATAAGGTGTTTTGTTACATGAAAAAAAAACATTGAAAATGTAAGATTCATATGAGAAACCTTTTCAAGTCTTGTGTCCCCCGAGAATGTCTTGTCCCTTCCCATCGCAAGTCTAATTTACAAAGTCTGAAGAAAAAAGACCAAGATTGAAATGTTGACAGTCGATTGTCCAGGTCAAATGAGAGGATTCTTGCAATCATCCAAGCACAAAAGGGAGTTTTCTCTGCAAAGAAATCCATTTTTTAATGTTTTTTTTTACATTCTCACAGGTGCGATACATTTATTTCTTCATATCCGTAAGGACGTTCATTTTGTAACATTGTAAAAACAGGTACAAAGGCTTAGTTCTGGCTGTCATCAATTTTAGACTTCTAAGTGGAATTAAATATCACCCACTATTATAGTGATAAAAATGTCTTTAAAATATCCACACAACCACAATCTGCAATATAATTTTCATCACGATACACGATATGGATAAGGGATCATAATGAAATTCTCCAAGGCGCAACACAAAAGCCATGCATACGCATAAGCGTATATACCACATTTTGTACTCGTGCATTATGGTATTTTGAAAAAGGTGACACTCTGACATGCCGATATACTTCTGAATCCAGCAATTAATTTAGTGGATTTGCAATTTGGGTGTATTTCCATTAAGGTCCCTAATTCGTATGCGAGATGTTGATCTTATGGAAATGACATTCCAAAAATGTCTACAATAGCAAAGTAATCAAATGCATTAGTATACCTCCGAACAGTAATAAACATCAATATTGTCCAAAATGGCAGAATGTGTTAAACAGATGTGAGCATTATGCTTTATTCTAAAACAAGGTGCCACAATTACTAAGTGTATCAGTGTTGATAAAGAATACCCTTCCAAAAAATATGAATGTGTATTTAGATCTGCATTCAACAATTAACATTTTGAATGTTCAACCACAACAACTGTTACGGAATGGAAATCAGGCCATCTATCTGGGTGGTTGGACTTCTGAAATGCTGCTTATTTGTGCTTTACAGACAAGCAAGCACATAAGCATTCCCCAGTATTGAATCAATGGTTTCAATTTGAATTAACATAAATTACATGACTGTACAAGATTATTGGTTGTCACACATTGTTTTCATCCATATGAATGCTTCTTCCTACCACTGAGATTATATAAAACGGACTATCCATTCAGGCATGTTAGATCTTATGGTGCAAAACCCCCTGTACTATTGCCTATACTGAAAGTGGTAGGTAAATAAAAATCTCTGTAGCTGTGTTAGTTCTGTGCACTGTGCAGGGCACTGAAATCCACGAAGTGGGACAGTTGTGCTCCTAGGTCCCAGAATCTAAAAATGAATACAAAAATTTTAAAACCCAATTTGTTCTTTACAATCCAAAATCCGGGACTGTCGTAATACCGTATGATGGAAAATATAGACATTTGAAAACTGTTTTTTCGTACTCGTCATTAGTCATAAAACAAAATGTAGAAAAGGTCACCATATTTAAAAGAAATAATGTTGATAATGAAACGGAGTTTGAATTAAAAAAAAACAATATGTAGGCACAGTGGAATATACATCTCATCCAATTGTAACATTTGATGGGGGGCAATTGATTAGTGGAATACCTTCTTACTAAAACCTCTAAATACATTGTGCCCAGGGCATATAGGGGTCACTAGTCAGAGGGGAAAAAATTTCCCGGGTTTTGAGGGCGATTTCTGAGGGAGGTGAAAATTTCCCAGTGAGCAGGCAAAAAAGGGCTAATTTAGCTGCTTCTCAAGATTTTTTCCCAGTTAAATTCCTATGGAATGGCAAACCCCCCCCCCCACCGGTTATATAATAAATAGTAGGTGTATTTTTTTAACGCGCAACATATCCACATAAATGTGCTCAAGGCGCTGTTGGCAGCCATGAAAGGCGTCAGCACATCAAAGAAACCATAATACCAGAACAGAATTATACCAAGAAGCTCGATTTTAGCAAGGAGGAGGAAACCGGAGAGTACCCGAAGAACCATGCGGGAACGAGTATGGATCGAGGAAACCAAATTAACATAAAGCCACCGAGAACGAGTCCCTACCGGGACCCTTGGTGAAAGGCGAGGGAAGATACCCTGCGCCAACCCGTTCCCCCCGTCCGTTCCCAACTTGTTACACTACTGATGTGCCTTTAGCTGGTTTCCAATGTGCAACTGGACTTAAAGTAAAGGCAGAGAACCTACTTGAGAAGTTTTGCTATAGTCTCATGCAGGCAAAATTGCTGAAAAAACTGCTGATTCATAGTAGCTCTAGCTCCCAAGATATAAAGTTAGGTTTACTGGGGGGGAAAAGTGCACTCTAGTTTAAGATTTCAGATTTGTTCACTATAATATCAATGACAAAAATGAAATGAAACAACTGACATGATCTGGAACAAACAAGAAATGATGGTGGCCATTCTTAGTTTTACACAAACTTCAGATGCTGCGGAGCCCCACATATCATTACCCTGATGATAATCTAGACAAGAATATGAAATAGATAATACTATTACTATGACAAGAATGTTGTTCAATGATAGTAAATATTGAAGAAAGTCTTCCATGTGACACTCTAGCAAATTAGCAAGCACAATAGATTCTCTGTCTTTTAAAGCTGCCTTTTAAGTTAGGATTTCATATTAGTTTAGTCAATAAACTTCCAAGAGATAATTGCACTTTATAAAAAGGCATTTTATTTAATTCATCGGTGACTTCTTTGCACATGCCACAAGAAGAAAAAAGGAAAGAAAATTGGACAAAATTAGCAGAAAGATGTGAGACCATTAACTAAAACTTCCATTTAACAGGCAAATTGTTATACTTCCTAACGCCAGCATTTCTTTGCCACAGAAAGTATAAATTTGTAAAATGGATTAGATGCCCTGCAGGAGGTATGTGCTGGTACTGGACTATCGAATTCTTTTGTCATGGATTGATAGAACAAAAGAATTCTTTACTGCAAGTGTATAAATACAGTGAGGATTAGTTGCCATGCATGAGATGTGTGCGGTACTTGGAATGTAGAATTCTTTTGTTCATGGATTGATAGAACAAAGAATCTTAATGCAGGTGTATACACAGGTGAGGATTAGAGCCATGCAGAGATGTGGATTGTACTTGGAATGTAGAATTCTTTTGTTCATGGATTGAAGACAAAAGAATTCTTAATGCAGGTTTGTATACTCATTGAGGCTTAGATGATCATGCATGAGATGTGTGCTTTTACTGGAAGCTAGAATTCTTTATTCATGGATTGATGAACAAAGAATTCTTAACTGCAGGTGTATACTACATGTGAGGATTAGATGCCATGTTGTGTGTTTTTACTTGGAATGTAGAATCTTTTTCATGGGTTGATAGAACAAAAGAATTCTTATTGCAGGTGTTCTGACTAACAGTTGGAGGATTAGATGCCATGCAGGAGATGTGGCTTGTACTTGGAATGTAGAATATTTTTTTTTAATTTTGGGTTATAGAACAAAAGAATTCTTAACTGCAGGTGTATACTACAGTGAGGTATTAGATGCATGAATTGAGATGTGTGCTTATTTGGAAGTAGAATTCTTTGTTCTGGATTGATAGAACAAAAGAATTCTTTCAGTGCAGGTGTATACTACGTGAGGATTAGATGCCATGCATGAGATGGTTGCTTGGACTGAAAGTAGAATTCTTTTGTTCATGGATTGAGAACAAAAGAATTTTTAATTGCCGTGGTTATACTACATTGATGGATTAGATGCCAATGCATGAGTGTGCGCTTTTACTTGGAATGTAGAATTCTTTTCATGATTGATAGAACAAAAAGATATTCTTATTAGGTATATACTACAAGTGAGATTAGATGCCATGCATGAGATGGTGCTTTTAATTGGGAATTGTAGACGTCTTTTTCATGGATTGAGTAGAACAAAAGAATTCTTAATTGCAGGTTGTACTACGACATGAGGATAGATGCCATGCATGAGATGTGTCTTTACTTGGAATGTAGAATTCTTGTTTCATGGATTGATAGAACAAAGAATCTTAATTGAGGTGTATACTACAGTGAGGATTAGATTGGCCTATGAATGAGATGTGTGCTTGTACTTTGAATGTCGAATTATTTTGTTCATGGATTGATAGAACAAAAAATTCTTAATTGCAGGTGTTACTACAGTGAGGATTTAGATTGCCAGCAGGGATGTGGGCTGTACTTGGAATGTAGAATTCTTTTGTTCATGGATTGAGTAGAAAAAAGAATTTATTTTTAATTGCAGGTGTTCTACAGGAAGCAATTAGATGCATACTTGAGGTATTTCCATGTTTCCTTCATGACCATTGGATAAAAACGGATAAATCGGAAACATAAAACCATTTCAACCCTGACAGATTTTAGGTAAAAGACATAAGTCAGTGATTTTTAAGATGGTTCCCAAATGACTTGAAGATCATTGGGAAGCCATCTTGAAAACTGCTAAACTAAGAATAGGCTTGTTGGGACTAATTTTAAAAGGTTTGTGCTGATTTGAATTTGCGTATGAAAACATATTTTGATTTTTTGGAAAAACATGAAAAAAAACGATCTGTGGGTGACTGCAGTTGCTTGCAGGACTCTTAGGTTCATTACTAAATGTCTCTGCTTCACCACAGACTTAAAAATCAATCTCATTATTAGTTGAAAACCATGTCACATTGATTTTATGCTCACTTCAAGAAGGGACTTAATACCATTGTGTGTTCCTTGTAAATCGAAGATTTGGTTTGAGAATCAGCAGTGATTAAAACCAACAAAAATCTTAAATTCGACTTCCCTGTTGTAATGAATTCAAAACTGCTGCTTACACAAAAGTGCTTTGACAGATTTGGCTCGACGACTGCGAACAGGGACAAAAACCCCTATTTTTCTATCTACAAAATTTTATTAACTTGGTTTGCTCATAAATAATAGAATACAAGAAATGTTTTGTATGTATTTTTCCCCAGCTTTGCAATAAGTCTTTCAAAAGCATTCAGATGTGAATATAGGGCAATAGATAAATACAAGAATTGCAGAGTTTGAGTCAGCAAGCTGCATCAAAGGATTATGAAAATCTCTGTGTATGTAGCACATTTTAAGTGAGCGTGAGTGCGGAATGCCTGCTTAGTGTCGTTCTCCGATCACAACCGTCATACCTCCAGATTGCATCAAGGATTTAAAAAAAAAAATTCAATCTGAAATGTTGTTGGAAATAAATTATTCAATTTCCCCACCTGAACTGTGAACTAAGTATTCAGTATTTTTTAATACCCCATCTTAACCAATGGGCGACATAACAAGATGTATAAGGGCTTTAAGAAATGTACTTTTTTTTTACCAGCCATTAATTGAAGTGAAAGAATTTAAAATATATTGATTGCTGGTATTTGAATGGCTGAGAAATTTAAAACACCTTGGCTTTTGAAAAATAAAACATCTTCTGATACACATTTGTTTATCAATCCCTTTTGGTGATCAAAACAAGCCCTAAAATGGCCCAAAAACCGATGGCTCATTGAGAAATATCACACAGCAAACACAGGGCTATCAGGCCCTGAGTATGGGGACTATGATTATTTCCCATAACCACAAAAAGCATGAAGCAAATCCGACTTTCAATGTTCCTTAATTAAATATGAAGGAAAAATCATCTATTACCTTCAAAGGTAAGTTAATGAATTTTCTAAATGTGAACTTGTAAATTGCCTTCAGAAAAGGTATGAGTGTGACCATTTCAAGTTTTAACACCCTGTGAAATTTCTTTCTTCTAAATTTAAGATGTGAAACAAACCACTGATTAAAGCAAAAACCTGGAAACCCTGAAAACTTGGAATTTTCCTATAACAACTTGGTAAAACTGAAGAGAAAAGAAAATCAAGAATGTCCCTAAGAATTTTTTTTAAGAATCTTGCAACTATTCTGAAAAGCAAACAAACAAACCCAAAAAGTACACACAATAACTACCTAATTAGGAAACTACCAATAAGAAACAAACATCTTCCTTACCACTTCTATCCCTGATGGCCAGGTCCCGTCCTTCCTTGAGGTGGATATCCAACTGGAAGAAAGCAGACTCCTCCTGAAGACCCTGCCATCTTACAGTATCTTGTAAGGCACGTATACTCTCATCTGCCTCCATGCTGCCTCCCATCGCCCCTAACACATCACTTCCTTCTCCCGCATCTTCAAAGGAGCTTCCCTCCATACTTGAATGCCACGCTGCTGCCGCTGCTGCACCTCGTGATGACTGAGCATCACTGAGACGTTCCCCGCCACTGTCAGATGTGTGTGCTGGAGAGGCCTGAATTAAAGAATGACATGTTTAGTGCATGAGATAAAGTGTTTTTATGAATGAGCTCAAGTGCTCAAGAAAAGGCCTGAATATTTTTAAGTGCTGTTTCACAAGTGAGTTAGAAGTTGACTTGGGTGACATTGATTGGGGGACTTGGGGATTTCAAATATTAGAGAAGAGACCTGAACCGAATAAAATATATTATTTAAATACCAAGTTTATCACTACTCTAGTATGAAGAGCTTGAAAACATTTTGTACAAGCAGAGTTTTTCTTGTTCAAGAAAAGACATGAAGTGGGGCCTGAATTGCATAAGGTTTTGTTTGATACACAAAGTAAAGTGAGATTTATCATTATGACATGGTATATTTGAAGTAATTCTGTGCAGGGATACATTTTTTCACAAAACGTTTTGATATAACTGGATATTTTTAGCTTCAATTGGTTCCAGTAATACTTTTGTTTCTGATTCCCTCTCTCTTCTCTATTTCACATGCTTTCAGCTTTCCTTTCATGAACATCTTACAACATGTATGTCTTGCATGAGTAAATCCTGTTATTACCAGTCAGTCAAGAAGCACCCAAGCATGCCCCCACTGACCTAGTCACCGAGCACGCCAGCCCCATGCACTGGCACGCTCATTGCCTCGGTCAGTGAGGGTGGGCTTGGATCCTTCTTGATGGATTAGTTGTTACCTATCTTGAATGGGCATAATTTTGATATTTTACCATCATACTATTTTAACACACACCTTCTGACCTTAATACCAAAATCTGATCAAAGTATCCATTTTGATCACAAAACAATCAGCCATATTCTTGTTTCTCTTTACATGTGGAAACCTTGACTAAGTTTGTTGGATTTAATAAACAGAATAAATATCTTATCTCTTATATCACCGAATTATTGCGTGTCTTTGAAGCTATTTTTACATGCTGTCTGCAGAATATCTCAAGCAGAAGTAATCCTATTGCTATAAAATATCCCTGAGTTAGTAAGCGAGAATTAATATAAGAACGGTAGATAGCGATGTTTAAAGGTGAAACGAGAAATTTCAAATAACAGCTGTCCTTAAAAATGTGAAAGGTCTGCTTTTTCGCACTGGTGTAAAGCTTTATATCACTCAGAAATATCCCCATCTGAAAGGATTAAGCTGAGAATTGTTTCTTTGGTTTTAATTTTCAGTTATTTCTATAGCCAAAAAAGGTAGGGAATCTATTGAGTGTCTAATCATATGAAATCACTAAATATCACAGAAAATATGGATGACTTAAAATCTCTCTATTTCAATAATTAAAATTAGAGATTAATCTCAATTAGTTCAGCCATTCAGAGAAAACGGTTGATTTTTCATCAAGCTCTTTGACAAGTTTGACTTTTTTTGGACTTAAAATTGGGTGAATTTAAGACATAATCTTTAGTTTAAGACCAAAATCGGGAAAAAGATTGTTTGTCATATTTCCTCCAGAAATCACCACACACCACTGCTTAAAGGTTGACTCAGTGATTTTGAAATAAGATTTTTTTGTGTAGTAATTAAAAATAGTCATATAGAACTAAAGATAGTTACCGAAAATGCTTAATTCCAAAGTTAAAGATAAATCAGATTTTCTGTTTTCATGCAGTAAACATTTATGTACAGTATAACAGTGCCTGCTGGATCCGGAATTTTATAACAATGTTGTGATTTTCTATATGAAGGACTTTGATTTGTGCTTATTTATTTCACACAATGATTAGTATATGGACAAGCATTATGTATAATTATGTAAAAAACACAATTTGTTTGAAAATTGAGTGCACCTGCATCGGTAAATCTTAGGGTCAGCCTTTAAATGTCATTTATAAGAAAACACTGTTTTGAGGCTATTTACGCACTTTTGTGGTTGTGACAAAAGGATATAAATTTCCCTAATTTCACACTTCGATTGTACAATGCCTGATGAGATCATTTCAGAGGTTTATATGACAAAGAATGACTAACTACAAACCCTTAAGTTTTGAACTTGTCTCCAGACTTATTTCTGATTGTCGCATTCTCAAAATAGATAGGTATCCAAAAATACCAATAACTTTAAATACACTCATCAGTTGTTTGGTGATGAGTTTTTTTTTTCATTAACATGCCCGGTTCTTTTCAGGCCAGAGAAAAAATAAAATCCTTTCTGGAAACTAAGGTCCTCATGTTAAAAATTTTCTGTGAAAATTTAGTAAAATGGGTGCCAATCATGATCATGTATCACAAAGTCCCTACTAACACTGCACATAAACAATAAAAAATCAATCGGTCCTCGGACCGCATGTGTCGCCTGCCATCGCGGTTTGTAATGATAAGTCTCATATGACCTTTGACCTTGGCATGTGACCTTTGACCGCATCAACAAATGAGGGATCCAATGTTGCACCTATGACTCAAGTTTGGTTCCAATTGAACTAACTTTTCAATTTAGGTCAATTTTACATTTTCAGCCTATCTTACAACTTGACCTCACATGACCTTGGTATGTGACATTTGACAGCAAATGCGGGATCCCATGTTGCATCTATGACTCAAGTTTGGTTTAAATCCATCGAAGTATGCAGATGTTACAAGCAAATGTTAACCCTTTTACACAACAACAACAGACATCAACAGAAATCAACAACAGTGGACAAAGTGATCCATGTCTCTTCCTGCCTTAAGGCAGGTGACACAAAAATTATAGAGATTTTTTAAAAATCTGCCTCAGTATTCTGATTCCAAAGAATAGTTAAGGGGTTTGGATTTTTTGGCTGTCTTGATTTTTTTTTCTGCAGCCCTGATTTTTTTTCTAGGAATGCCGATACCAGGATACTGGGATTTGCAGGCCTGGTTCTTTCTGTCACTTCCCTTTGTGCTTTATGTTTGTTTGGAGGTAGTCGGTTTTACTAGGGTGTTAATTGTCTTGTGCAGTTCTCCTTTGTTTTGTAACCTTGTTTATGTTGTGATCGTCATTTTGTTATTTGTTGTCTGCAAGACAAGCAGGTTGCTGTCTCTCCATAGCTCCATGTTGACCCTTCCTCCTTCCCTGGGTGTGGGGGTCTGTGTGTGTCGGGTGTTTGTGGATGTGTATTTGAGTGTGGTTGTTGTGTATAGCTGAGATTGTATCAATTTTGCGATTTCAACTTGTATATTAAATTCATTAGAATACCAAACACAGTCTCTTGCGTCTCTCTCTGTAAGGCTGTTTAATTAAAAATTTTCAAAATGAATGTTTTTATGAAAGGATTCATACCAAAGTCATGTCATTAGGACCAATGATGTCCAGCTTCATGTTGGAATAAGTTTTTATATCATTGTCCCGATCACTGCTACTCTTACTTTTTTAAATATAGGTAATTTTGGTCCCATGCACTCAAAACCTATACGTTGAAATCCCTTAAAGAGTTTTTCATGGGGAGCCGCAAGTAGTAGATATAGCTACAAGGTTTTCTAGACTACCTCAGGGAGATTACTGATGCTTGAGATATCTTTGGCACTGCTGCATTCTGAGTGGGTTTTTTTTTTGCTAAAAATAGAATTGAAATAAAAGAAACAATTACAGAAATCTTAAAGGAAAAGGCCAGGCTAATACTTCCAATGGTTTCATACGGGTGAAAATACCAAGCCCATTCGTTCCTGCCAAAAATGGCGAGATGAAAACGTCATTTTCTCCTCAATGGAACATCTCAGACCTTAAAGCTAACATTCTGCTTGAAGATCATATCCTACCTGATCAATCATGAAATTAGGGTAGTTATCCCCAACATTTTTGAGCTACTGGACCGTGAAGACTAGCATACACAATGGACCCTGGAGGTTAGAGTACGTTTTCAGTCAGGTGTTCCCTGTAAGAATACGGTTAAAATTCTTTGTCGGATCAAAATAACTTATCAATGACTATCCAGGTAGAAACCTGGATGGAGCAGATATAAACTATAACGGTTGACTGAATTTTAGGGAAAGGTCACTTACTAACATGCCATTATCTAGGCTGATCTAGTCGGCTTACGTATACAGTCAGGCGGGAATTTCAAATAAAATGTGACTTGAGTTTCATGGCAAATATCAAATTTTGCCACTTTCTGCCACTCCTGGCATCTATGAATTATGATTGCTAGAATGTTGAACTATCAGAATAGGTTTGTTAGGTTTACAGGAAATGACAGGAAAGTGCAAAAAGAAAGATTATAATTATTGACAACAATGATTGATTATTTTACTGATTTGCAAAAATTCTTATACAAAATATGTTTGAAATTCTCCACTCAAACAAAATAGGTCGATTTCTGAAGAACGTTCATCAGATTCTTTATTTTTTCCTTCCTGTTTTCAAAAATATGCAATTCTACATGCTATTTGAAGCAGATACATAAATATTTTATTTCAACAAATCCTTTATGAAAACACTGCTTGTCATGGTTGAATATTCTCAGTTAAAGCAGTGTAAATCAATCAATTGGAGCGGTCGCACACATCCCTTCAAAGGCAACTCTTCAAATACTTTGGATAAAAGGCTGTGAATGGGGATCAACAGGCTTATCTCAAGTATTTACGGCCGATATATCTCCTGTTCCTTACATCTTCTCTGGCCAGTGTTAACTAAACTTATACTCAACATCAAACATATGCGGCACAGGATAGGTATAGATGACATTTGTGTAGTTGTGCGATTCTGAAGACGCAAGTGTAGTTAGTTGTATTCATTCATTGTATTGATTTCACCCCACTCCTGAAGAATATTTTGACCAGGCCAAACATGGGACCAAAAGAGCTGGTGAATTATTCATCCCCTTTTTTTGTATTATCTATGGTTAAATATCAACATTTAAGCTATGTTCTCCATATCCTTTAACAACAATTTTTAAACAGCTGTGAAAATGTAAGCAATTTCATTGGCTGATGCCCGGGTTCAATTCGTTTAATTGAACCCAGGTAGTGCGCGCTGCATATTGATGTTACTTTTAGGTTGAAGTGCTCGCGTCATACTGCGTTTTGCTACGTTTGCGCGCGCGCCTGCCAACGTTGCGTCTCGTTGCGTATGATCGTTGCGTTCAACGTTGTTCGAGGTTGTGTACTATACTGTCTGGATGGTGGCGTATTCTCTTTTCTTGTTGTATTTTAAGCCGTAAAGCATTGCTAAATTGGGTTAAAGATGACCTTAAATGATAAAGCTGTTTAAGAATGAGAATAACCGGCCTCGTTCTTCCACTTAAAATAATGGTATCGCCTTGGGTTCAATTCGTCATAAAGAGAGTACCGGTTCCCAAATCATACCTTTATTCTCTAATTCTTGGAGTTCAGTAAAACCACCTGTTTGATGCTGTAGTTGTGGTATTCCTATACAGGTGCCTGTATTGTTATTCTGGAATGTGTGTAGAGTGTCCCCCACCACTGACCTCCAATAACAATTCCAGTAGTACGATAAACCACCTGTTTGAGTCTGACATTTGCAGCATTGTCTTCAGGTGTCTCGTGTCTGTATTGTCATCATAGAATGTATGTAGAGTGTCCTCCACAATTGTCCTCCCAAGAACAATTCCAGGAATACAATAAGCCACCTGTTTGATTCTGACAGTTGCAGCATTCTACAGGTGCCTGTACTGTTATTCTGGAATGTGTGTAGAGTGTCCTCCACATTGTCCTCCAAGAACAATTCCAGGAGTACAATAAAACACCTGTTTGAATCTGTCAGTTGCATTGTTCATCTACAGGTGCCTGTACTCTTATCCTGTAATGTGTGTAAAGTGGTCTCCATAATGTCTTCTAAGAACAATTTCAGGAGTACAATAAAGCACCTGTTTGATTCTGACAGTTGCATTGTTCATCTACAAGTGCCTGTATTGTCATCCTGGAATGTGTGTAGAATGTACTCCACAATACATACCTTTTCCCAGGTGTGGCCATTTTGTGACCCACTGACCCTGATGAATTCAGCAGACTTAACGGAATAAACCTGCACTTTATTTTGTAAAGTCTGCTGAATTCATCAGTGGGTCACAAAATGGCCACACCCGGCCCCTTTTCCCACCTGTTGCATACCTTCTTCCTCTACAGGTGACTGCCTATACTTTGTCCTGTCTGAAATACGAAGTGACAACGCGCATGCATACCCAGGACCGCCTTTCAGTTGCAGTGCGATTGTGCTTTGACTATGCGCCCTTAAAGTCGGTACAATGTATACGCCTGTGTTGTTATTTCGTACTTTGGGCTGGACAGAGTATATATTATCCTGGAACGTACGTAGAGTGTCCTTCCACGACATGTAGATAGTTTTTCCCACCTGTTATTTTTTGTCTTTTTTCATCTACCCTTTATATCATATCAATCTGTGCTCTTTACAAAGGCAAAGACCCCTCTTCTAGTGTGAATTCTGTAAGGCTTTTTGCACATAGGGAACCTAAATCGACTCGTCCACCCAGTGGCATACCGAGGCAGTCGATCCAGAGGGGGCAAAATTTCCAAGTCGTCCCGCCAGAGGGGGCAAAATTTGTATGTCGTCCTGGTGAATTACTCCAATTAAGTCTGAATTTGACGAAATGCACGCATAGCGTGCAAAATCGCAAAATTTACTTTAATTTTGCCCAAAATTAGGCTGAAATTGGTCAAAATTTCCCCAAAAAGAGGGGTGAAAATACATATTTTGGTCCATATCATCCCGCTTTTTCGAGCCAGAGGGGGCAACTTGCCCCCCTGCCTCCGGTCGATGCCACTGCGTCCACCACTACATCATGGGCCGACATGGTTGCCTGCTGTGAGCTCAATATGCGAGCTAAAATCTGCTGATACACAATTAAAGCCATCCCAAATCTAAACACTTATCTGTGCCAGCACAAGAAAATAAACTCCAGGGATATTACTGAACTCTTACAAAAATCAGATTACAGAATCTGCGTCAAACTCCTAGCTTGTTGGTTTGAATATTTCATGATATCTGTCAGGTGGACGGGGGATAAAGTCAGTCTATTTGTAAACACGTCAGTGTGCATTTGACTAATAAAAAAAAGATGTGACATTAATAAGTCAATCTGCACGTATTTGAAGGGTGTTGAGGAAAATTAGCCTATTTTTCTGAAACTTTACTCTATTTTGTTAGAAATGTTTGACCGATTTCTAAAGAGCTATCCTCCTATGTGGAAGAATTAAATTGCTGACTTTCTTATTCTCAAACTAGATTCATTTCCCAAAATACCCAACTTTTTAAAAGAGGCCATCAAAAGCATTATTTTCATGAAATGATTCATACAAAAATAATTGATTGGGAGCAATGAAGTTCTGCTTTCATTTTTATCATGTGTTTTTTGTCTGTTTCACATCACCAATCACCCATTTGCGCTCTTGTATTTCACAAAAAGTGAAACATGAAGGCAAAAAATATATAAAGCAAGAAAAAATTTAAAACCTAAAAATATGAAAAACCCCATGTATTTTGTGATTTTTGACATCTGAGAGCTGAAACCTGCAGAAATTAAAAACGAAAACACATATTTTTGTTTTGAAATTGTTTTGATGTGACCACATATTGGGAAATATAACATATAAAGTGATCAGAAAATTTACAAAGGGATGCCTCAAAAGCAGATGCAACAAGAGATTTTTCAGGCACTCAAATATTGTGCCATAATAGTAATTTCATATAGAATAGACACTCAATAGATTTCTTACCTTGTATTTGGCTACAAAAATGTCTTAAAAGAGAGAAAAAAGGTGCACCTTTAGTCAATGATCTACCAGCCCAATGCAAATGACATTCTTTGGACTGCCAGTGAATATGTTTAAGTAGATTTTCACAACAGACAAAATCTTTTCTCTATTTACATTCATGATTACAATCTTAAACAACTGAGAGAATTTCTAGTTTGCCAAATGAACATTTAGAACTTGTCAAGTCCTCACAAAAACTGAGAGCAACCTGGTTCAACTTTAACCCCTTTATCAGTTTTTTTGCAGTTGGTTGTTTATAAATGTTTTTTTTAAATGATCAGAAACTGTTTAAATTTAACCACTTATTCATGAGAATCAGGGCCAGGAACACTATTTCAGAGGTCTCTAACTTTAAAACCTTGAGCTGAATCCTACCCCTGAAAGACCCATATACAAGTAACATAGTCGGATAGAAGCGTAGAAGTGGTTACCAATGCAATTTTATTGCTTAAATTTATAAACTGGGGTGTCTAATGGAAGAATCCACCAGGTGCCAAGGTGGCACCCTTGGGCGGTGTTTCCGTAACCTGACCAGGTTTATCTGACCATGTTTTTGACAAGGTCATTAACAAGAGGATATCACATAAAAAGGGTATTTTTTAAGATTGGGCATGATATGCATGTAAAGTGAAAAGGGTAGCAAAAACATTGAAATCTGGAATAAAAAGTGTACCTTCACACTTGAACTGGGATTTGAACTTACATGATTAGGGTCCAATTTGGGAAGCCTGAGTTTGTATTGTTTATGGCTCATTGTGTGTAAGCTATTCAGTACAGCCTACGCAGAAACAAATTTCATCTAAAGCATTATCTAGTATTACAGAGGATCACCAACTGGCTGAATACTTGTCAAGGATCTTGAAATAAACATTCTACTTGCTTTGGGGGTCAAATATTGCCAATACTTGTTAAGGGTAGGATTTTACACTTGTCATTCTTGTTTAGGGGTGCTTTTTAGACCAATCAAATTATGTGTTTAGGGTACCTTTTGAAACCCCGTGCATGGTCGCACATGATATCCCCTTGTCAATGACCAGTGCCCCCAGGACACAGGTAAACAACAACAAGCAATCCCAGTAATACATCTACCCCCCCCCCCCTACCACTCTTTTCTCCCTTCCTCTCTTCTCCCATCCCTCGCCTCCCCTTCCACTCCACCTCTTTCTCTTTCACTTTTGTGCAAAGTTTAATTTCCAAAGTGTTATTTTACTTTAAAAACACCCTTTATCAAAAGATTTCCCTTTCTAAAATTCCAGTAAAACATTTTAAGTTCATCATGCTGCCCCCAAAACAGGGTATACACAGTGACAGAGTTGTTGTAGGTTCTGACAAATCACAGAACGTAGAACCACTTCAGAGCCAAAATATACTCATTCCATATACTGCTCGTGCATACATGCACCTGTGTGCACCAAGCTTACAAAGAACAGGACAATCCACATATGGCAAAAGGGATTCATTCACATTTAATTGCATATTGGAGATATCCTCAACATATAAAGAGAGCTATCGACTCAGAAAAATACCTTTTTGGTCAACGTTTTAAAGCATGAATAATATATATTAAAGTGCAAAATGTTCATGAATATAATAAATAGATCGTCTGCTGCTTGAGAAATTTGTTGACTGCATATGATAAAACAACTTTGCTCAAATGTTATGACAATTTGATTATGCCCTATATCCAAAAATTTCACTTGGGCTACTGTACAGCAACACTCTCTCAGTCAGAATTACAACTCATGTAGCTTGTTTGCATTCAATCAAGTTTGAAATGAGATCAACTGTTTTGCCACATGCAAAACAGTTAATCTCAAGCATGCTTCCAATTTTAATGAAACTTGGGTACTTATCCCCAACATTCTGGAGGGGCTTTGGGAGTCCCCACTCCCACCTCACCCAGGACTGGAGTCTGCCAAAAAGTTTTAAAATGAGCTTATTTAGGGGGAACAGATTAGCCACTCAAATACTGAAACCCCATGAGCCAAATTGTTTGAAAACAGTATTGTTTTCTTAACTCCCGTTATTTGGAAATCTCCTTTTTCCAATGTCGATAATAACAAATTGCATCATCTTTGGTGCACAAGATGACCCCCAAAACTAATATACACAAATTTCTATTCAGGCGATCCCTGGCAACGTCATCGGCGATCTCATCATGCTCGTCCTCTTTCCCTTTGGGGCTCTACCTGACCAGTGAGATGTATCTGTTAGCTCCCGATTCGAGTAGAAATTCACAAGGTTTGGCTGGTATTTGTTCGCCCAGGACTAGGGTGAAAACTCTAAGTTTACCGTTAGTTATGTCCTGAGTCCGTTTTTAGGATTTTTGGATTGCGATTTCGGCGAATTCTGGCCAAATTCGCTGAGACCGCAGGTTCCAGATTTGGTCTGCCAAATTCGGAACCCGGTAAATTTCCCCAATATAACTATTAAACTACTTTGAGTCAATTTGAGATTTCAAATATGAGGGAGTTATAAGAAAACATACTATGGCCAGACTCAATCTCTAGGCCTAGATTGATGCTTTTATAAGATCACTAAGCCACAAGTGTTTATATTCACTGTGATATTACTTTACTTTGTTGAATAGATGTAGGTGTTTTATGAATAGTGAGGCATAGATTATATCTATAACTTAGTCCTCAGGAGTCGCATTAAGATGTTTTCACTGCATCTTTGATTGCCTATTGTAAGCAAGAGTAGCACCGAGACATTAAAATGCTGTTTGGATGCCTTCAAGCAACCATCCAAAAACTTGGAGATTTCTATTTCGTAAAAATTATAATAATTATTTCAGCATTTTTGCACATATTACCCCACAAAACTCTTGTATTTGATTAAAAAATATGTTTGAGTGTTTTCTAAGCCACAAATCCGTGCATTGAATGTAGAATATTGCATAAATGTTTTCAAAATATTGATTGCAGCTTATCCTCATCACATGCTACATTGATGGCAAGGCTACATATTCATGTCTGCAGTCATCTGAGTTAGACAAAACCACATTGTTTGTACATCATGGTATAAAAACTTCAATCTCAAAATTGAATACTTTGCTGAAATACCCAATTTAAAAAAAATGCTTTCAAAGTTAAAACATTTTCAAGAGAGTCCACATCAAAACCATGTGATTATAGTTAGGGACAGAATTAGCTGACCAATTGTGTGTTTGTCAATCAGCACGGTGCGGACTGTGACGATCACATGATGATCTCTCTTCAATTCTCTCTGCCCTGAAGTTTGGTATCATACATCCTTAATGCAAATTGCAATCACTATCACTTGTGTGTATGCGTGGATCTTGAAAATGGACCAATGCCTGATCACTGAGGAACACTACTTACATGTTCTGAGGAAGGGGGCTTCTTCTCTGGGGAATCTTGGTCCACCTCGGTGTCTACACTGTCTTGGAAGCGTCGGCGTATGGAGGCAGGCTGGTGATGAAAGAGAAAAATACAGAAAATTAATTTTTCCTTTTGAACATGACTAAATGCATACAACTAGGTCACTTTATTTTGTTTGGTTCATATTTCTACCAAGAGAGAACAAAACTGTCCAAATTGGAAGAAAATATGTATTAGAATGCTTTAGCTTAATTATGTCATGAAAAGGTTAAGAATGGTGTTAGGAAGTAGATTTTTTAAAATATTTTAGTACAAGGTTACCATTCTTTGTCTTTTTTTTTAAAGTTACCATAAAATTAGTTCATTTACTTGTCCATTCATTTTCTTACATACACATGCACACATGTGCATGCATGTCACTTTTACAAGAGCTACATTGTGGGGTTTTTACTAAAAAATCTCTTAAAAAAACACTTTTTTCTACTTTTTTCTTAATAAAACACTCTTTCGTTACTATATAGTAACAAATTTCATTACTATATAGTAACATTTTTTTTCTCTTAAAAAGACACTTTTTTTAGACATTTTAAAAGATTTTTTTCATTTTTTTTTTTTACTAAATTTCTCACTTTTCTTAGCCAAGAGGATTACGCCGCAGGCCTATAAAGTTACTAAACTAGAAAAATCCTCTTTTCTACTCTTTTACGGAATAAACCTCAATACTAGATTGCAGTTTATTCTGTTATAGGACAAATCGAAACATAGTAACTCTGTTAAAAAAAAAAACCACAACGTCAACACAGAATCACCTCACAACGTTAAAAAAACCCACAATGTTCATTTCTAAGTACAAATCACCCCACAACGTCACTCTTGTAAGTACACACACCCACACACACACATATCAGTATGCACGTGCACATACACACAAAGTGGGTTGGTCACTAAATACTCTCACACAAATTAACTCAATCGGTTGACTATTCAGTCCTAACACTCATCTCACTCATTTAGTTGTCAACTTAAATAGTCACATAACTCATCTGACTACCCACACGCTCATGAACAAGCTCAATTGCCAGCTAACAAGTACTCACCAATGATTTCAATCACTCTATTGTCCACAAACTACTTCAATCTTCTCAGTCAATCAATCACCGACTTACTACTCATACACCTCATTAACTCAATAGACCTTTCAAATGAACACCCCACCCCCCCCCCCCCCCCCTCAGAGAAGTTTGCTGAGCAGCAAAATGTACAATGACGCGAGCTCCCTTATACCTAGCGTTATTACAAGTAACCTGTCCATGACGCGCATTACTAAAGGGAAAAAATACATAAGTGGTTTCGTGTGATTGACCTATTAAACACTTATCCAGGGTCGACTCATTTTCGGTAAAACTTGGGTCCCCTAGTAACTACTCAGACATTATTATCACACTTTGGCTAAGCGGCTCATTAGTAAACAAGGCGAACTCGTATTTACTGCGATGCGTAAAATATGTACCCCCCCGATGTTGCGATCACTAACATGCAATAAATGCAACCCTTCAACACCCCACCCCTCCCCAAAACCCGCAACACTCCACCCCTCCCCAAACACCGCAAAACCCCCCCATCCCCAAACCCCAAAACCCCACGCCCTCTCCAACCCCCCACATAATCCCACACCCTCATCCCAACACCCCCCCCCGACAACACCCACCCCTCTTAACACCTCAACCAACCCCAACCCCAATACCCTGTAACACACCTCCCCTTTCCCAACACCCCGCAAAAACGGCAATTCCTCTCCCAACACCACGCAACACCCTTATCCCTCCCCAACACCCGCAACACTCACACCCCAGTCCCCACAAACCCCGCAACACTCCACCCCCTTCCCCAAACACCCACAACACAAAACCCGCAAACCCAACACCCTGCACACCTGCAACACCCAACCCCACTCCCCAACATCCCGCATACCCAACCCCCTCAACAACACCCCGCAATACCCAACCCCCCTCCCAAACACCCCACCCCCTCCCAAACACCTAACCCCCTCCCCAACAACTCACCCCTCCCTAAGCATTAGTAATCTCATGTAGGGAAGGAATTTTGCCTCTCCGATGTACCATTTCAGAGATACAGCAATTACGCATATTAATTAGATCATTTGACCATACCTAAGCCGATATATACACATACTTTCAAATTGCAAAAAGATGTGCATCATGATAGGCTTCATGCAGCGCATGAATTTGAGTATCCGATGTACCGTTTCAAAAAATATAGCGATAAATGTTAATTGACTATTTAAAAAAAAACTAATTAGCTCATTTGCATACCTCAATGTCCAGAAATAGCCCAAAATTAAATCGGTTCAAGAACTCTTCAGCCCGCTTCCTTCCACCAAGTTACTATTATACCCCTACGGAACTCCAGAAAAACTTGTACCCCAGGTTCCTGCAGGAATCATTCTCAAAGTTTGCAAAAATTGAGATACTTAATTTAGCATAGTTTACGGCCACAATCTAATCAGGTCGAGAACTCATCAGGCCCGCTTCCTTTCCACCAAGTTACATCATTGTCGCCCTACGGAACTACCAGATAAATCGGATACAACATGGGTTAGAACATTTTTGTCACAGACGGGACGGCCGAACGGATGGGCTCATTTCATAGTCCCCGTTCCGAACTCGTTCAGCGGGGACAATAAATAGTGCCAACTTGTGTCGACTGGCTGTAAAGCGCCCCCCTTCTCCGCCCTAGGCAATGTTGATCCAAATAATGTTGTTAGCAGCCTCGTCAGGTCCCCAACATGATTGATGGGGGTAGGGGAAGGATGGATACGAAGCAAGACATCTTTCCAATGAACAAGGAATTACCCAATTCGGATCATAGCGGTGAGCATGGGAAAACTGTTGATTTATATTGTATCAAGTGTGGCAAATTAATTTTTTTCCATGATTGCAGATTTGAAATCAGCAGAAAATGCATTCACAGGAACGAATGTGTAAAGAATTTACCAGGTGGTTGTTCACTGACTTATATCCTCACCAAATCCCACTCAATCAACTTGGATCATTCCCTCCTAATTTTCAGCATATGCTCAGTGTGAATTTTGATACACCCAAAGCATACATCATTAAATTATAAGGAAGATTATTGAGTGCCATGCATGAGTCCTGTGCTTGTACTTGAAAGTGATTCTTTTGTTAATGGATCAAATCACACGATACAATTCTTGCTTTCGTACAATATAAAGCAGCATGTATGGCATCAATACTATATATAACTTTGCTAACCCTGCTGGGGACAGTACACCGGGAATCTTTCTTAATCAGTATTGTCTGCCTAATTCACTCACCATATTTGATCGGGACTTTCACTCACTGAAGCGCTGGTTTTCATTTGCCTAACTTTTCATAAGTTTATTGCATTTCAGAGAAATCAGTTAACTAACATTTGTCTATTGAAATTTGTTTGAGTGCCACATGGTCCAGCTCGTCAGGTGCATATAGTCTTGTTCCATTGATATTCAGAAATTCCTTAATTAAAAAAATTACATAGAGCTTTTGTCCCCTTCCATACAGATTGCACACAAGTTTGAAAAACAATGACTAGATTAATTAATGATGAGGCAATTTATTATTGGCAAATATACCAGGGAAGAGCAAATCGAATACTAAGGACATCTTTCTCCTATAGAACTAATATAATTCAATGACCAAGATATGATTGATATCAATATGGTAATAAATGCCTGTAGCAATTTCATACAATTAATGACCATTAGCATTTGAGTATTACCATCATTCTTTATAATACATTGATCAAATGATAAAAACAGCTTTTATTATACTCCTTTACCAATTACAGCCAAAATCAGCTGTTTTATGAAGACAAATCACAAAATGACCCACTATTTACATGATAGAATGGCTAAGCAATGCTGCATTCCAAGTAAATATTATATACATAATCCAAATAAATATTATTAAGATATTTTCATTCATTCAACCAATATTTCTATGTACCACATGCATATCACATGCAGGTAGATACAGAGGAGTCGCCCAGACCCCCATCTTTCTCACCACATTACATTTGTCATCTGTCAATTTGGACTCCACGTGGCTTTTCAAAGACACATATCAACCTCTATCTGCCCCAGCATATTATTAAACTTAATACAAAAATCATTTTGTAGGTACTCCATTCCAGGTTGTATTTGGACAGGGGTAGGCAATACCAAGGTGAAAAAATCTCATTTGTGAGGAAAAAACATGAATTTGGTGGTGTCTTGGTGACTTTTGTGCTCACTAATTCAAAGAATATAAGCTGACCTCACATGACCTTTGACCTTGGCACCTGACATTGGATCTCATAAAGTCTGACTCAGAGGATTCGAAATATGATTTTTTTGGTAAATAATGAAAAATAGTCAACTTAGAACTAAAGAAGTAACCTAAAATGCACAATCCGAAATTTGAGAGGAATCAGATTTTTCGTGTGCTGCGTAAACATTTATTTGTAGTATTACGTCCCATAGGATACTGTGTATAACAAACATTCCGGATCCGGAATTTTATAACAAAGTGTGATGTTGGATATGAAGGAATTCGATTTAAGACTAGCAATTTCACACATTGATAGTATAATTGGACAAGCAATAAGTACATGCAAAAAACACGATTTTTTTGGAAATTGAGGGCGCCCTCCTCAGGAAATCTCTGAGTCGGGCCTTTAACTATAATGAGGGATCCCATATTGCACCATTGACTCAAGTTTGAACTTCAACTTTTCAATGTAGGTCACTTTTACTTTTTAAGCCTATTTTTCAGACTCAATGATCCTTTGACCTCCTCAACATATGAGGGGTCCCATGGTGCATTAGGGACACAAGCTTGGTTCCAATTGAACCCTTCAACTTTTCAATTGAGGTCAATTTTTGAAAAACTGCAACAATTTAGTGACACATACACACACCCCTAAATGCACAACAGATTGCTAAGTGGTGCCGCCAGGTATAGCTGGTGGCTCGCAAAAATTGAGAGCAAAATAACTTAAGCTGCCTTTAAAAGTATGACTTATTTACACATGTAGTTGACATAATGAGTAAAAATATATTCAACAGAGAAGTGTTAAATCAATTTCCTGACAGATCTTGAAAAACCTGACTACTGTCCCAGATGCATGGGTCATATGATTTTGAAGGAGATTAACACCAGTAAATTTATCTTGGGCAGGAAACTCTGGACAAGAATTATGCAGTGTGTAATTTAGCTCTGCCTTAAACCTACCCTGCCTAACCATTATACCCCCCCCCCCAGTAGTTTTAATTGTGAACAATAAGTATCTGCAGATGGACAGAAATATTAATCAAATTTGTTTTGAAAATATGGAAATGAGCTCAATAATATTCATAACTATCAGAAAAATATTTATCACCAGATCTCATTGGGCACTCGATCAGCATCAGCTGTGTCAAAGGTTAATTGGTAAGTAACCCCTATACTATAATCGCTAGAAACGTTTTTTGAAAGTCTATATGTGCATGTCACGCTGTATGTTCTCAGCAAGCGTACACAATAGCATACACACATAGTATGTATAACACTGAAGTTAGTGCATGATTGTTCAAAAAACTTTTTCAGCAATTATAATTGCAATTTATAATTTCTTTAAAAATGTACGTAAATAATAAATATGCCACTATTTCTTTTAAGTGCTGGTTAAGAACATGTTTTTCAATAACAACTGCAAACACAGACATTATAATGTTATTGGTATAATCTGCAATGGAAACCATCAAGACTACCAACTGTGAAATGAGTTCCTGACAACTTATTTCATTTGTTGCCATTAGTGATCTGAATGATTTCTGTTGCATGTCAGAATATTTTTCTAACTTATAGCAATGACAGTATACATCTGTGTCTGTGTTTGCAAACCATTTTGATACCCTAATTTTTCAAAACCTGACAAAAATCAATTTTAGAACTTTTTGCTAACAGCAAATGTCTTTCAATAACCTTTCCCAGCAGCAAAGTAGACAGGTCAGGCTCTGATTGTGTGAATTTCAAAGGCAGCGACTGTGAACCCAAGTGACATTTAACAGCCTATAGAGGCTCTATAGAAAACTCTGTCATGCCTTTGCGGAATGACAACGGGATTAAAATGGTTAGTGCTTAGCTCCTTGCTATCGCTACAATCTCCCAGAGGTGAGGCGTGAATACCTTGTGCAACTTGAGACATGTTTTCATCAATCAAATCACAAGTAGCCATGACACTGCTTCACCTAAACTGATGCAACTGTGTTAACAGCAATAACATGCATCTTAAAAAGAAAAGCTGAACAATTATTTTTTAACATGGTGAGAGTGATTTTTTTCTACATTTATTTAGAAAAGGCCATCAAAATTTAGGGTTGGGATTTATTCCATTTTATTTAAAATTAAGATCTAGGCCTACATTATGCATTTACACTCTCCAGTATGGTGGTATTAGGTAATTTTTCAACCGGCGATGATTAAACATTTTTAGCTTTTCTTTTCAAAGATTTCAATCTATCTCGCTGCATGTTAACATTGTCATCTTTGTAATATCTAGAGCAGGATAATACTGCTCTATCCCACTTGAGTAATTCCATGGCCAATTATTAGAGTGAGAATTGGGTGAGAATTGTAATTATTATTTAAAATTTATGAGACTAGATTCCACCGACTGATTTTCAATTATATTTGGATTTAAAATAACTATTTTTGGGTAGGTATTGAGAATAGATTCCGCCAACTGATTTTCAATTATATTTGGATTAAAAATAACTATTTTTGGGTAGGTATTGAGGCATTTCTTTCATTAATGGTGTTCTAAAGGAAAGAGGACCTGATAGAACTCACAGAATTAAAGAACTGATCGGCTATGCTTGTTTACATGTGGCACACATCATATGACAAAGAACACACTGACACAAGGTTTAAGGCCAATGCACATTTGAGTTTCCAAGAACAACAATTAGTTGTGGTGCAAGTTGGATTAAAGGTGCATTTCATGATCCTAGCACATTTGTTTTTGTTTATCATTCCCTAGATATCCTAAAGAAAAGGTTATTTTCAAAATTTCAATTGATTCTGATGTTATGAGCAAATTAGTTGGATCACGCTGTCCCATAGGCCAATGTGTTGTAATTTCTGTTCATTTACAAACAGAAAATACAAAATGAAAAATTTCTTCTATGAGTAGATCAAATTTGCATGTAATATTAGGCACACATACTATACTTAGGCCATTGGTTCAAATGATGAGGTAAATTGGGGGATGAGGCTGTGGATCACAAAATGCCCCTTTAAACATCACGAAAATCTTAATTTGCCCAAGCCAAGAACACCATCTATGAACAAATTTGGCACTATTTTTAGAGTCACTTGTAATGTACCTAACATATTTTCTTATTGCATAAAATCAAAATGATACATTTAGCTAATATGGAATTCTAAAATTCAACAGATTTCACATTATAGCTAGTTTTTGGAAATAACTGTGTCAGAAATTCCCAAAGTCAGTCAATTGTAATGCAAGATATGCCCCCCCCCAAAAAAAAAAAATCGAAATAACTGCTGTACAGCTAAAATTCTGAAATTTTAAACAGACTTCATATTAGATCCACTTTCTAGAAAAAAAGCCAGAAATTCCCCAATATTGCACAATTTATGGTGCACAACTGAGGCTTAGCAAATTATATCTACTATTGGCATAATTTCATATTTTATACCATTTTCATTGCCATTTAACCAACTTTGACATCATAAATAGCCAGAATGGCCAATAATTATGCTCATTAAAATGCTTTTAAAGATTAATGAAGCAGCTGCAGCCTCTCATAATTTGTAATTTTTTGGACAATTTTGTGAAAAAGTTGATCATAGTTGAGACACTCAATTCAGGCCTGCAGTAGGTAAAGCCATCGCCACCAGTCAACTGTTGCACAGGTCAACTAATGAGCTGTTCAAATTGAAATCCATACCCCCTGTCTAAATTATTTAGTCTTCCACAAGGGGGTATACATTAAAAGTAGAATATCCTATTTGATAACTTCATCTGAACACACACCCCTTCTGCATAAAATTTACACCCCTGCATAAAATTTACACACCCCTGCATAAAATTTACACCCCTTCTGCATAAAATTTGCATAAAATATACACCCTGCATTAAATTTACACACCCTCTGCATAAAATTTACTCACCCCCTCTGCATAAAATTCACACACCCCTTCTGCATGAAATTTACACACCCCTTCTGCATAAAATTTACACACCCCTTCTGCATAAATTGACACACCCCCTCTGCATAAAATTCACACACCCCTTCTGCATAAAATTTACACACCCCTTCTGCATAAAATTTACACCCCTGCATAAAATTTACACACCCCCTCTGCATAAATTGACACACCCCTTCTGCATAAATTGACACACCCCCTCTGCATAAAATTTACACACCCCTCTGCATAAAATTTACACACCCCTCTGCATAAAATTTAACACACCCCTGCATAAGATTTCCGCACCCTGCATAAAATTTACACACCCCTCTGCATAAAATTTACACACCCCCTCTGCATGAATTTTACACACCCCCTCTGCATAAAATTTACACACCCCCTGCAGAAAATTTACATACCTCCTCTGCATAAAATTTACACACCCCTTCTGCATAAAATTTACACACCCCTCTGTGTAAAATTTAAGGTAAATCTTCTACATCTACAGTGGAGTGAGATTTTAACTGGAAAAGTCCAAAGCAATATTTGAAATTATTATCATTTACCTTTCTACAAATTATGCATTGCAGCTATATTGCTACAACATGAATCTGTAGTTCATCATCGAACGATCCATGATTTTAATTTTTAACAGGTTTCAATTTTTCATCTCTACCACAGAGCATAACCATTAAATTTCATACACATGACAGCTGTATAAATATGTCCCCGTTAGCCCCAATGTGATATGACTGGAATATTGAGCTAATAATAACTCTAGTGGGTCATTAGGATTCTGTGGGCATTTGATTAAATAAAATAATCATAGAACATTACTGATTACCCCACAGATATTTCTTGAAACATTATTATTATTATTATGTATATTTTAACGGTTCAATAATATTCTGATCTGGGGTGGTAAACTGATCTTTCATCCATAGGCAATATACGTAATTTTCTTCTTGCATTGAGCATTCAACCTCGATGTATTTATATTCAAGCTGACACAATTTTACCTTAAAGGTGCAACGAGAGATTTTACATATCAGGTGTCCCTAAAAAAATCAAAGTGCCGATTTTTTGCCCTGATGTAAAGCTTTTCAATCAAATAGCCCCATCTGAAAGGATTAGCTGAAAATGTTTCTAAATGTTATCTTGGTACAAAAATGTGAAAGTCTATTTTGTTTGGATCAAATACGAACTTCATCCTATGTTTTTATATTGAAATATAGCAAATCAAAATCGCCGTTTTTTCTCTCTTTTAAAGACATTTTTGTAGTCACTACAAGGTAAGAAATCTACTGAGTTTCTAATCTACATGAAAGTACTATTCAACACCACAACATTTGGGTGCCTTCAAAATCTCTCTTGCCCCTTTAACCAGACCGGAAAGCTACAAGTCAGTGCATTGACATCAGCTCAAAGCCCAGTTCCATTCTTAGTATCCGACTATGCCGCTCCACCATTCTCCTTGAACTGATCACACAGCCGTATTGGTATTATAATAATAATAATTGAGTATTTTTAGCGTGGCGTGACATATCCATGTCAACGTGCTCATCGAAGACCATCATAACCAGAACAGATTTATTTATAATACCAAAAAACTTTATTTATTTTAAATTCCGGAGGAAATCATATACCCTGAAGAAAAAACTGTGAGAACCCATGATTGATCACGAAAGCAATTCACATAAAGCCACCCAGAATGAACCACTACTGGAATCAAACTTGAGACCTCACTGGTGAAATGTCAAGGAATATACATATAATCTATAACAGTAAATGTATTGCTACGTGCATGGTTCCACCATGTATGTAAGAACATGCAGAACCATTCATGTTTCCCTCCTATGGAGCAGCGTAAGCTATTGGTCAATATGCGTCATGTGACCATGTATAAACGGCATTTATACATGGCCGCTGTTGACAAATGCCAAAGTGTCCCAAAACCGGTGCATTTCAGGCTGCATGCGTATATTTAATGATTTAATGTGTTGTGTGGTTGAGTAAGAGTTAGCAAACGTACAGTAAAACATAACAGGGTTTATTTTACATCAATTTGGGTATAACATAATGTTTATGCCCGCAAGCATAAACAAGCATTCATGCCCAAAATCATTATGAATAAACCCCTAAATTGTTGTCATTTGACTGCTGTATTGAGGATCTGCTGGCGAACAGTGGCGTTGCCCGGGGGCATGGGGGGAAATAACAATAATAATATATGCTTAATCCACTGAGGTATTGGCTAATTAGGTAGCAGCAAGAATACATAAAATATCTCAACTTGTAAAAATTGAGGGCAACCTCCCACCCAATCTCTGAATGTCCGTTAAGAGTCAATAAAGCTCATCAGTCAAATTTGATGTAATTGAGACCAATTAAAAATCCTGGGTTTTCCAGAAATTGGAAGCCGCTCTAGCACGTGCACAGGTCCCGCCTGCATATGTGAGCACTGCAGTTTCAAAATAGCCTGCCTAACTCAAACCATGAGTTTTCTTGAAAATGATTTGAATAGCAATTACAGCCTTCTGTCAAAGAAAGTATGGACTAAGGATCTGTACGCTGTAATTGCTGCTGCCGGATTAAAACGAGGTGTATCCATGATTTACTGTGATCAGTATATACTTTATCCCAAGCACACTATACTCCCAGTTTATTTCATTGATTATTCATAAGTCTTTATATAGTATGTTAGCCAATCACACAAACATATTAAGGCACTATCACTGATTGTAAATAAGAAAATCAAACAATTTATCAAAATTCAGATTTTTTGCATGTCCTGTATCAGGTATCACGGATCCTTAGCAACCCGAAAGTGATAAGACCAAAAACAACCTAATAAGGCCAAATTGGATATTTTAGTCATTACGGTCGGTACATACACTTTACTACAACATGTAATTTGAATGGAAATTCACATCTTTTGTATTTTCCTTGCTTTTCTCTAATTTTTTTGTTTGGAAAAAATAACTTATGAACAATTCCACCACCCATTAATCCTTCACTTTGAGCTATTCCTGCAAATAAAAATATGTTTGGACTTTTTAAGAATGAATCGCTGATAGCATCTTAAGAAAGCTTAAAGTCTTGCTACAGAGTAGTCTTACAGCGTTTAAAGCTGCAGAACATATTAAGCTTCAGCTTTGCTCTTTTGGGCCTCCCCACCCATTTTGATATTGTTTTCATGTGCTATTAGGGATTCAAACATGTTACAACAGAGTGGTTCATCACAATCAACAACGATGCATACATGCGACCACGTATTTTTATCCCCGAGGAGGGCGGCTTTAGCGCCGAGGGTGGTAAATACGCGGACGCATCGGATGCAGAGTTGTTGATTTTTGAATGAATCACTCTGTAACATGTTTGAATGAATCCCTTTCAACAACGAAAAAATCTTTATGAAAACTTATTAATATCGTGTATAGAGGAACATGAATTATTCTCACTTACACACTAAAATGTTCCCAGTGTTCGACAAAAAGCGGGCCTCGCTAAATATTTTAGACATATCTAAAGCAAAACGAGAGGTTTGGCTTGTTGCAGTTTGCCCGGGTGTTAACTGCTTGTGCGTACTCATGATAGTCATAGTTTTCTAAACGTGACGAACATCGCGTCGACTTAAGCGCACCGCGTAAACGCACTTCCGTGAACACTGCACCGGGCTTGACGCGCTAATTTGCATATCAACTGTGGGTTGATACGAATCAACAACGGTACGTGCGCTCCTGTACAAGGAGATCCGGCGAGTTTGTTGATAGATGGTTATAAACTGAAAAAACGAAACTGATGGTCTATTTTGTTTGGTTAACTCAGAGGGGTATTTCATGCAATGAACGCACTCAGAGAAAATGGTGATATCACATCACGGTTATTGTCTTTTTGTAATATGATAATAATTAGCAACCTGGACAATTGTCAAACCAGGGATATCCAGTAGCCACCGGCATATTCTGGCCCCCCCCCTTTCAAAGCCACTGGATTGGATCTTAATTAAATATTTTTACAGCCAGGCAGCTGCTAAATCCCAATTTTTTATCGCCCGAACTTTACGAGTACTGTTAACCACTACAATGGTAGATCATATTTGAAGTCATATGTCCTCCTCCTTCGCCATTCCAGCAATCAACTGGATACAGCTTCAACACTTGTGAAAGAGCAATGAATGGTCCCACATGTCCAGGTATGAATACTCATTTTTTGACATGGTAGCAGAATGATGGTGAATAAGTCTCCCCTAAAATCTCAGGTCACATCTAATCTGCATCCCCCTGAATTTGGAACCTTTGAATTGTGTCCCCTAAAGTCCAAGCTTCGAAAAGTCAATGTTGAGCATGTATTTCACTGAATTTAGCATGCTAATAGCTAACCAAACTGTCCAAGATGGAATGTAAGATGATTACTACTGATATTTGATGCAAATAGCATCTAAATGCTATTTGCAAGAGAGCCTACACAAGCTGTCTACTGAAGATAGCACGCTATTGCTATCTACTGGGGCCGATGTCTTATATGCTTAAAAAACATTAGTATGTTTATGTACAGCTAAATATCCTTGTAACCATTGTCTATAGATTGGTTCAAAGATAATCATTATAATCAGAACTACTGCCAATGAAGCTGTTTTCCCATGATACTGGATGGCTTTTTAGTGTAGTTACTGGTTAAGGGCAAGCAAATTTTTGTATCTGAAAGATTGCAAATCAATATTGCATGCAAGCTAATCCATGATGAGATCACATTTACAGTTGGGCTGTTATCAAAGGGGTGTGGAAAAGAGGGAATCAAGGACAGAATTTCGATGGGGTGATGGGGCTACTGTAGTGAGGCATACCCCACTGTTCCCCTGCTTTTTCGAATTTTGGACCTACTGGGACAGTGGAGCTACATTCATGTAAATAATGAGTATCGCCGCTTGTGGCAACAAGAGCAGTCAAATTGGGTTGAATCAAGAAGATCATATATGGAAGGGCAAACCTTTCCCAGACGCACGTTCATGATGGGGTGCGGCCATTTTAAAATAGGGCGTAACTGTTTTCTTAGCTCTTAAATTTAATCGTAGAAGGACATTTCTTATTTGCAATTTTTTGATGTTAGGTAATAAAACAACTTTTGATCTATTGGATTTGATACTCATTCGAAATTCGATTATTCGTGAATCACGTTCTCTGACAAGGCTGTGCTAGGCGAGAAGGCGGGTCCGGGAATTTAGCAGCACCGCCTTTTCTTGCTATAAGAGTGACCTTATCTTGCCGATTGCATTGCGCTGGTTTCATGAGCTACCGATATTCCGTTCCTATGAATGGGAAAAGAAACGATCAAATCGGAATGCAAAACGGCACTGTCACCCTGGTTGAATTACCACTGTCATTTAAGCACCTGGCACAAAAGTGATGTAGACCTACATTTTTCTAGTGTTAATCCATTCTTTATTGAAGAACTCAATTTTGATTTCTTTAGAAATCCAGAAATCCACTGCTAATGAGACATAATTTTCGCTAGCTTGCAGTGATGGGCCTGTGGAATTCAGCGCTAATGACATAATGCGTAAAATCAGGGAAGGAGCAATAAAGGGAAATTTTTGCACTCCTTGAATTCTGATACGAATTTGCCCAACTCGATAATGGAATAGTAAGGAACATGTGAAAATAAACAACCAGCCCATTACCGAAACACTGCAATAATATTGACAAATACAAATCGAGTTGGGCCAAGGGGCCCAAAAAAACCAAAAATAACTAGAGGCCTACTGTTAGCTACTATAGGCCTAGAATCAGTGTCTGACTCCCCTGTTTAGCTGGCAGAGGTTCTATATTCCATTTATAACCTCATATATATATCCCTGTCATCTGATTGTTAAACGTGGAGGCATAAATCAACTAGTTCAAGACTGAACCCAAAATGACTATTGCCCTGGAAAGACAGGCTATTCATAAACTATGCCCGGGACAACCTCTTCTTCAGCTTAAAACACTGTCGTACGACCTATTCATCCGTATTATGAGTGTACATAATGAAGCTGGTGTAAGAATCACATTTTGGCATCTTGATGTTTTGAGGTTTTGAGGGATTGCCGAACTGCCCGTACGGAGTATTAAAACACAAAAATGGAGTGCAAGTCTGATACAAACGCTTGGCAAGGAAATGGCTGAATTGCAGGACCTGTATTCATGCTATGAGCTTGTAGATGAAGATTCTGAAAGAATCAAGATGCTCTCATGGGGCTAAATAACCAAACGGCAGGTACCGTGAAGATGTCGAGACTCTAATTTCAACACCCATAACGGCCATCTGCAGGCCGTGTAAAAGTTGCTGAATTCGGAGTTGTCGCATCATTGCCCGACAAAAAAATGGCAAGATCGATTACGGTGACCTGTTTTTTTGACTCCAACATCACTTCCTCAAGGTTGATTGCTATTATTCATCAAGTTTTGGACCCCTCAGTTTACACACAAACTTTGTTAAAACCCCTGCATGCAATGCCATGGCCTAACACATCATTAACCTGATATGCTAGGCCTGTGAGGCTGTGTTCGCATCCTCAGTCGACAGAATCTATATATTCGGATATAAAACAAATATTGACTGCTCCTTTATTCGGAGCATGGTTGAAACTATGGCCCTCGGTGATCTCGAAACATACTATGCCCCTCGGCATAGTATGGTTTCGAGATCACCTTGGGCCTATATTTTTTCACCATGCCTCATAGCAGTCAATATTTGTATACTATACCCTCCCTGGTAGGCATATTAAGATTTCTTATCAAAGAAGGCAGCCGTCAATCATAATTTCCTTAGCTTTCCAGGTAGTTTGATCAAAATGATATACCCTTGATGTTTCTTCTGGATGTTTGTGTGTGTGTTGTCCAGCGTGAGCGCCAGGGCGTAACAGGAATCACTTGTCAGAGGGGCAAATTCCCGGTTTTTGAGGCAGATTGTTCCTGCTTGGAGTGCTTTGAGGCAGATTTTCCTGCTTGGAGGTGCTTTTGAAGGCAGATTTCTGGTTTGGATGTCTATTCATCCAGTACAGCAGCAAAAAAGGCTGATTTATCATGATTTTTAGAGGTTTTTTTTTTTCGGTCAAAGCTCTCTGGGGTGGGCAAACCTGCCTCCCCTCCCCCTTGACACAGGGAAGGATCAGCATGATGGTAAGAATGGTGGTTGGGGGGGGCTAAAAGTTAGTTTTTTGAATTTTTTAAACTTGCTTTTAATTGGCAGTCTACTCAATGACTAAACTTGCAATTAACCACTCAAAACACGTACTACTATATACATATGAGCATATAAAATACTCAGTGAGTGTTGAACAAATTTTCATAATATGACATTGACCTCTATAACCAAATTACAAAGTGGTTTTCCATTTTGCATCTACTTTTTCTCCGAAAAAAAAACCTCCATCCACTTCCACTTGATAGTTATGATTGAAGGTTGCTTTTTCCTTTTTGAATATTTGCAAGATCACAACTATTGGTATTTTATTGATAAGGTGGAAATAATTGGCAACCATTATTGAAACAAAATTGTAATGATACACATCAAAATGATATGCTATTTTCTTACTAAAAAGGAACATGCATAAATAAATTCCCACTTTTAACATTTTATTCAGACACAACACTCTAGACAATACGGGACAAAAAAAAAAAAAAAAACCAAACAAACGACAACCATTCTCTACACTCCTGACTGGTATCACCTCCTATTTCTCCTCGTCTGCATTGAATTACTCATGGGTGTTGGGGGTTTTGGTTGTGGTGGTTGTCTCATGCATGCAAAAGTCGATTTCCCCCAGTTAATTTTTTTGATAATTTGGCATACTGTGATTTGAACCAAAAATACATGGTTTATTTTTGTTGCAATCGTGAAATGTGATGTGCAATACATGTTAATTTTAAATGAGACACAAATTCTGATGCTTTAATTTCCTGCTGCAGTGTTGCTTTTAATTAAGTTTAAGTCATCAAGGCTTCTGCTTGTGTATAATCACATGATCCTGAAAAAGTCTACAGCCTTTTACCAAATTGTTTATTTTAATATATTGATAGTAATGTGCACGTGCCTGTGTCTGTGTACATGTTTTTTTTTTTCCAAACCTTTGGCCAGTGGTATAAAGCTATTGAAGTTCACTTATTTTACCATGTAATTTACTTAATATTGATGACTGACAAATCACTATTGACTTTTGATCCTAATTTTCTAATGCTCATTCCCATACTTACATTTAAATTCTTGTGAACAATGTTATACCAGCCACATTAAAAGCCTATTATCCACTTCCAATATGTAATTTTTGTTGTCCTTTGGGACCAACCATCTTACAGAGTTGCAATACATTCCTTCCCCCACTCACTTCACGTCTTGCTTATATTTGGTTCCTCTTTCCTTTCCAAATCATATGCCCATGTGCGTTTCCGGGTTGAACTCTATTTTCTTGTCCAATGGTGTTTATGGGTATACTTTTTAAAGTGCCCATGATTTTTGAAATATTGCACGGAAATGTCAAACTTACATGTACCTATACCATAGTAGTCAAGATATACCCCAAACAGAAATGGCTCATAGAAAATATACCCTTTAATTTGTATAGGCCTACAACTTCCACGACAATCACAAGTGTAGCAAACAAAGGGGTTATGGGTGACCGGTCCCTAAACTCGTATTTGAGCTGTTTGGTCTTCTGACGATTAAGTCTAATTGAATAAAAGTTTGTACAAATATTGTGACCACCTTCTGTTTTAACGATACTAAAGGAAATGCATTAAGTGATCGTGTAGTTCAGATCTTGTGTAGTACTTATATATTAATGCTTCCCCTCCCCTCAACATTTACATAATACTTGAACAGTCCCTGAAAACATGTTATTTTCATTGCGATTTTATCCACAATAGTGGAGAATCTTTATGAAGATATTGTTGAATTTGTTGTCTAATATCTTGCTTAGTTTTTAAATATAGCTAAAAACGTGAAATTAGATGACATTTTTTTTGGAAATGACCAACAATCATCGAAAAAAATGTTGGAACACTTTGACCGATTTAGGGAAAAGGTTACCCCCTCTCCCCAATTCAATGTGATCCGGTCATTGTTGTCAACAGCAATCCGCCAGGCCCCCACCATTGATTTGATGGGAGTGGGGGACGAATTGGTCAAAGGGAAGATCTCTGCTTTCTAAAGAACCATGACTTACCCAAATTCGATCTCATTTGTTAACATGGCAATGGTTCAATATATTGCATCAAGTGTTCCAAATATTTTTTTCGATGATTGTAATACAAATTACCCCTTGCCCTTCCCCCACACAGCACTTTTATTCCTTAACCATTGTAATATGAAAACTGTCACCAAAATAGTTGTAACATATTCATTTGTAATCAGATACACTGTTTCATTGAAGTCAGTGAGTATCCTGAATAACCCCATCCTGTACGATAATTACAATACTGTAAGTTAGAGAATGTTTCCTTTGTTAAATTTTTACAATCTTTCCGCTGGGTTGCTGCAAATTACCCCCTAAGATTACCTCTTATCCATCGGCATCTAAGCACTATTTGATTGGTTCTTGGAAGTAATATTATGTAATGAGCAAATCAGAAATATTGTAAGAATGTGTGGTATGGTTTACCTAAAGAAATTAGAAGCACTTTTTGATTGGTACTCCAGAGGGCAATCTTCATGAGGTGTTCTGTAATGAGCCAATCAGATATCTATATACTGTGAGAGGGGAAAGGTATTATATTTAATGACACAACACTATCGTGTCATTTTATTGTCACACAGATACTTTCCTCCAATTCACCTTTATTCATGTTCACAAGGGAAGAAATCCCATTTTTAGAAGCAGGAGGAACTGAGACCCAAGAAAACCTGTTAGGCAGAGTATGGACAGGAAACCTAGGAGGGCGACACCAGGTAAAATCAAAGGAGGGGCGAAACACAATCATGGGGGGGGGGCAAATAGTATAAGATTACTCATATAGGTTAAAAATGCTCTTTTTACACAATTTATTGCTAAAACCCCCTGTTTTTTCCTGAATTTTGAAACTCTCAGGGGGGGCGGGGGGGGCGGGGCCGCCCCGGGCGGCGCCCCTCCCTGCCAATCCAGCCCCGCCTGGCGCCGCCTCCTGTGGGAAACAAACCCACAATGAAATCGCAGGCCCCCGAGGGTCGAACCTGGACCACATGGTGCAAATCGAGAGGGAAGATCCACTGGCGCTAACCCCGAACCCCTCGGTAATTGTGGAGTGATGAGCTCCTATCTTGTACTATACAAGTAATTTTGTTATTATGTACTGCGCAATCACTATATTATATACTGGCATAGTGGATTGATCATTTATCTGTATAGGCTCACACTGACAGCTTCAATGATATATAACAGTGGTTGTAACTAAATCCCCTTTCAAATGTCAAATACTTTGGATCTTCTTTTCAGCAGGGGCAGAGTATGATCATATCGAGAGATTGCAATGGCCCCTCTCCAAAAGGTCTGACTATATTATGGATCTAAAAGGGGCAGGGTTGCACAAGTTTTTTTTCTTCTCAGGAATAAGCTTACCATTTCCTCCCCACTTACACTTGGGGAAAGCAATTAAAACAAACAAACACCAGTTTAATATACGTGCAAACATCCAATAGCTCATAACCCAACTTACATTTTTTCTCTTGTCATCCTATTTTTCAATTTTTTCACTCTAATTGACTCTCACTAATCTTTCTTTATCCACGCTGGCATTATTTCCTGTGGCGGTGGCTCCCTCCCTATGATTACAAAATGCCTCATCCACCAATGACCCAGTTCAGTGTGTATTGTAAATACATTGATATGAACTGACTTGTGTGATCTGGTATCACATATCCACCCAAAAACCATGCGGTGTATATTTCTAATACATGGTGAATGGAAGCTACTGAATTGTGGCCAAGGGAATTGGAGATTTTAACTATGCTCTAGTGTTTTGTTGTCCAGTACAAACATAAATGGACCATGGTACAAATTTACTGCACAGAATCAGCGTACTGGAAACTCATGCACTGAGTTATACAAATTGTCTGTTATGATTAAAGGACTTATGCCATTGTGGCTGGGATTTCAAATCCGTTTTCCCGCTTATCTCTTAATACAAGGTTGCCCATTTTGATGACCAACAATAAAAACTTAATTGTATTATGTATGCTGATATAAGAATGCATTCTTTCTCCAAGGAATAGGATGATATTATCAGTGTCAATGGTATTAAGTATGTTCAAATTCAACGTTTAATGAAATAAATGCTGGTGTTGTCATCCAGAATACTTCAATTGATGAACACCATGTTCTTAAATGGATGTGGAAATCATGTCTTTTTAGGTCAACATTTTACTAGCTACATTACTATATATTGTATGATATCATCAACCTTTTCCCTTGCATTTAAATAAGTCCTCTTACCTCTCACGGTGATGGACAGACCTAAAACTTTTTAATTAGGTCTCACTA
>JAMKCH010029615.1:0-26404 GCA_023653785.1 Ophioderma brevispina
GTCGCCGTAATTGAAATAGTCAGACCAAAAACTAATCGGTTTGATCCGTTTATAAACACGGTTGTTTTAAATTCGCTTTAATTAAAGACTTTTTGTAAAGTTTTTTTGAGTTAATGACGCGAACTGCGAGCGTATAATGCACATACGCGTGCGTACTACTTAAACGCAAAAATGCGCAAACAAATCAAAGCCACGCGCACCACCGTACACGCTGCGATAATTCTGTGGTAAACATTTCGCATCTGAAGAGTAATAAATGAGTAAACTGCACCAGTAATGTGATTTCTGTGTTATAACTCCATTTATTTTGACTTTTAAATTATATGCATAATATATATATATCTATATATACGATAGATATATATTATATATATCTATATATATATATCACTGTGTGTGTGTCGTGGGGTGTGGGTGTGTGTGTGTTCTGTGTGCTGTGGAGCAGTGGGTGTTGGTCGAGGTGCGCGCGCACTCTCGCGTGCATGTGTTGTGTATAGAGAGGGTCGCGTGCGTCCGCGTGGATGTTGAAGAGTCGGCGTCCGTTAATTTCGTCGTACCCGTCGTAACTCGCCGTAATATGGTTTATTCTACTTCGTACACGAACATGTCAACGTGACTACGTTATACCACATGACAAAATTAGATTCTACAAAACGTAGTCAAGGTCCCACAAATTTAAGCTCAAGAAGGTCTAGAGCGCACAAGCATTCCAATTATAAAAAATTAATTAGCCATGGGAAATAAATTAACACCACAATGTTCAGTGCATTAATTTCAAAAACCAATGTCAATGAAATCAAAAAAATGAAAAACAAAAAAAAAAGAAATCTCACGATAACCGATATGATGATGGGGAGTAGGAGCGAGAGGAGGAGGAGGAGAAGGAGAGGAAGTGGAGGAGGAGGAGGAGGTGAGGAGGAAGTGATATCTTTATTCCAATGCAACGCCGCGTATTACGATAGTCTACTCCTGTTTTTTAATGCGCTACCTATTTAAGATGATATTGCAAGTAAAGACAAAATTTAGCATTCATCAATGAGACTAAAACGACAATCCGCGGTATTCATTGTGGTAATAAATAAATAAATTAAAAAAAGCAAAAAATAAAAAAAATAAAAAAAATAAAACCATTATTTTTTAATATATATTGGCATATCGTACGATTCCGATTAGAGCAACTATTTCACTGTTGAAAATTGCCACAATAGTATGGATTATGTTGTAATCGACTCAATTATAAAAGTTTTATACACCTAAAACAACGAATAAAGGATTACTGCTTTCGACAAACATATTTAACAATATGTAAGAAGTCACGTACCCATAAGTTAGGCTGGTGGCTCCAGCGGGTAATAGGTCACGCTCGTAATCTAATGAAACGCTGTATCGTGAGTTCGAGCCCCCATCATGGTGGGTGGGTGTGCTATTCTTTTTTTGGTGCATATTTTTTGAGTATTAGATATTGTAGGAAGATCATGCACAAAGTATACGCTTTTGATTTGTTATTAAAACGGTAATCATTTCTGTTGCTCATATCGGTTATAGGCCTAAATGCATTAAATGGATTATTTGTGACAGTCCTAAGCCGAACAAAAACAAGACTTGTAGTGTGGGTAAGGATCATGGGTACGGGTATGGGTACGGGTCCGAGACCATGGGTATGGGACGGGTACGGGTCTGAGACCATGGGTATGGGCATGGGTCCCGGGGTCCCAGACCACGGGTACGTGTATGGGTACGGGTCCAACATGTGACAAAGTCATGGGTATGGGTACGGGTACGGGTCCAAGCCCGTGGGTACGGGTATGGGTTACGGGGGTCAGGGCCCCATGGGTTACGGGGTATGGGTAACGGGTCCCGCTTACGGACAAAACCATGGGTTACGGGTACGGGTACAGTTGTCATGGGGTATGGGTACGAGTCTTTGGGTTAAGGTACAGACCTTGTGGTATTTATAACCTGGTACATATAAGTGCAAGAGTTCCAAAAAACTTAACGACACTATCAGTGATCCACCTGAACAAGTCAAATATGTTTGACAATTGCAGGAATAGCTCTTAGAATGAAGGGTAATCTGTGGAAATCTATTAAATAATTTTTAGCAATGACAAAAGTGTCAAGAAAAAGGAAGAAATCAGTACTTTGTTTTTAGTCTTTTACAAAAGATATGGTCACTATTCAATTAGTTGTTTGGTCACATGTAAGTGTCCCTGTGGGTAAAAGTTCATTTAAATATTGGGAGAGTTAATGGCTCGAACAGTGGCCAAAATTAATTGTAAAAACACTAAGGCATACTTGGTGCATAGTACTGCCTAGTGCATACTTATGAATATCCATGAGTGTATCTGTATAATTATGTGCCAAAACTGTAGATAGACTGAAAAAAGTTTGGGATGTATAAATTAAAGGTGCAGCAGAGATACATATTTTGATTTTGTGTGTATTTGGCTACAGAAATGTAGTATCAAAGGTGAAAGTGAAAACAAAAGGTAAATTAGAAGTTTACTTATATTATTTTAATATATAAAACATTCTATTTGCTGCAAAAGCACAAAATTTGAAATTTCTTTTTTTGTACCAAAGAACTAATTCTCTGCTTAGTCCTTCAGATGGTGGGCAGCTTAACATTCAGTGCAAAATATTTTTTAGGACACCCGATGGTTAAGAATGCCCTTGTTGCACCTTTAAAATTCATCAAAGTAAAAACAAAATTAAACTCCATTAATATCCATTAAAAACAAAAAGAATACTGGGCCAGTTAGTTTGTTTTTTAATTTTTACATCATGGGTACAGGGCAGAGTATGGCAAACACAACATGGAAACTGTATGGTTACAAGGACCATGGGATTGGATAGCCTGCTGAGCATGACTCCTCCTTATGTACAATTAATAATATGCATTAACTTTCAATTCCAATGAGGAGTCATGAAATAGTGTGTACTGTATGACACAATTTTTGTCTCGCTTCTCCAATAATTTTTCCGCTTATGCAAATAAATATTACCCGATTCCACCATGAAAGTATTCCTTAGAGTGTTATCAACAACCAGGATAGTCGTAAATATCAAATTTTTATGAAGGGAAATTTAATGATGTTGAAATTTCAAGACTTGTACTGAAGATTCTGGGACTGGTGACTAAGTCCTGATTTGGTATGCGAGATTGCTTATTATGAAAGGCTTTAGCTTGTATTTAAAATGGGATATTACTGGTGTGCGTAAAGGTTAGTAAGGTTGAAGAGTGTTTAGCGAAAGGACCGGTGTTATAGAAAAATTGGATGGTTGAAATTTGTCAGTTGGTTTCGGAAATTTGAAAAGGATAAACAAAATGTCATAGGCTGAATTACACATAGGGTTTTGGGACTTTCACATATAGACTTGTTAAGGCATTACGTTAAAGAAACGTCATGTGAAGTGCCCCAATTATTGGGCAGACTAGGGTTTTATCTGGGGATTATTGGATCGGGACCGGAACGGACGGACGGATGAACGGAAGGACAAGGATAACAGGTCTGATTCTTGCGGAAGAATAACGAGGGGTCGAGGGTACGGATCGCGGGACACCCGTTATATGGGGAAGAAAAACGGGGGGGGTCGTGTGGGCTATAAGATAACCCTAAAGGGCCGCGGTCGGGGCAGGGCGGCACCGTGAGTGAATGTGGGGTTAAAAGGAAAAGGGGGGTCATGGGGGAAGATTCTGTGATAAGGGTATATGGGTCAGATGATACATGGTGTCCGGGGTTGGGGGGTACGGGTCGGGTTCCAAAAAAGGGACCCCATGGGGACGGGTTACGTTACGAGACGGGCCAACACCAAGGACCGTGGGTACGGGGACGGGTCCGGGGTCCAGCATGTGATAAATTTGATAAAGTTATGGGTACGGGTACGGGAATGGGTCCGAGGGGGGAAGAGGGGGCGTACCGAGCGGGGGGGGGGGACTACATGGGTATGGGGGATTCGATGGGTACGGGGTAGGTACGGTTACGCAATTTTGTACCCGGGTTAAGGGGGTACTGGGGTACGGGTATGGGAAGGGGGTACTTACACAGTCTGCAACGATACATTACATGTTTTTTTTGTTTTAACTATGAACATAAAGTAGGCTTGTCTTGTTGTGTATTTTGTGTCTTTGGACCCAAAAGTGTATCGGTGTTTTGGGTTGATGGTAGTTGATTTGTTGTTTGTGATTTTATTATTATCCTGTGTTTTTTTTCCGCTTTTTTTATGGGCCAACACAAAATCTAGAAATGAGAATTATTTATACGATTTTTTTTATCTTTTTTTTTCGACTTCGCGCACACAATCTTTGTCAAAAGTAGTTGGCACATCTTGTGAAAATCAAGAGCTCTTTACATTGACATTTTTTAAAAATGCGACCCTTTTTTGAACGGTACGAAATTGGCCATTCCCCCCCCCACTGTCCTATATTGTTTGTCCCGCGCTTATTCCAAGACTTTGAAGCCTTTAGCAACCCCTAAACCCTCCCCTTACCCCCCACCGATCACTGTTGAGTACTGTTCGGGCGCACTGTAACACATTTCAGATTTCAACTTTTTTCCGGGGGAGAGGGGACGATTTTACCGTTACGGTAAGAAAAAGTGTGCCAACACTTTTGTCCAAGATGTATTTGTGCGTGGAAAAAGGGTGCCGGGTTGGGTTATTTGAGGTCTTGTAAATATTTAGAATGGGCTGTCCATTGATTTACATGAATTTTAAGGGACTGGTGTAAAATGTGATCTTCTTTTCAAACGACTGTATATGTGCACTATCAGATATTTACAATTTAGCACCAGGTCACTTTAAAGTGGACTCAATACAAGCTATCTCCTTAACAACCTTTTTTGACCTTATTATGCTAAAAGTATGTAATTTCAACGTGTTTTGAAGTCATCCAAGTAAAGTAAACCAATAGTAAATTGGTATTAGTTTCTCGGGTGGGTGGGAAATGAATGTTGGTAGAAAGAACATTCAAAACCTAATGAAGAAACAGAGTAGGGATTAAAATACTTTTAATATAGCAAAAATGAGATGGCTCATCATTTTCAGTAGACAGAGGTCAACAACATTGCATCATTTTTAAATGGTGAAGTCTTCATGCTGAAGCTCAAAAATTGGTATTAAACTTTAATTCAACTTAATTATTTTCAATAATAAAATGTGTGCATTGTGGAATATTAATATATATATATATACTATATATATATATATAGTATATATATATGTACAATATATATATATATATATATATATATATATGTGTGTGTGTGTGTGTCTGTGTGTCGTGGCAGTGGGTGTTGGTCGAGGTGCGCGCACTCTCGCGTGCATTTGTCGTGTAAGAGAGGGTCGCATGCGGTTCTGCGTGGATTGTGAGAGTTCGGGCGTACCGTTAATATGGGGTTATTAGATTCGTCAATACACATGTCTAAACCCGTGGACTACCAGTTTATAAATACAAAATTTAAGATTCTTTCAACGAGTCAATGTTCCCAAAATTAAGCTCAAGAAGTCTAGAGTAAAAGCATTCCAATTTATAAAAATTTTAATTTTAGCCATGGGAAAAAATAACCCAAAATGTTCAAGTTGCATTAATTTCAAAAACCATACTGTCAATGGAAAATAAAAAAGAAAAAAAAAAAAAAAGAAAATCTCACAGAAACGATTATGATGATGGGGAGGAGGAGGAGAAGGAGGAGGAGGAGAGGAGGAGGAGTGGAGGAGGAGGAGGAGGTAAGGAGGAGGCGATGCGATCTTTTCAATGGCAAAACGCCGATTACGCTAGTTACTCCTGTTTTTTAATTTGCGCTACCTATTTAATACTGAAATAATTGCAATGTATAAGAAACATTTAGCATTCTCCATGAGGACTAAAACGACAATCCACAAGTATTCATTGTGGTAATCAATACCGCTTCTCGATGTGTTATTGCCAACAATATAAAAGATTAGAGAGTACTAACCTATTTTTTTTATATATTGGCATATCGTACGTTTCAGATTTAGAGCAACTATGCACGTGAAAAAATGGTACAATAGTATGGGATTATAGTTGTAATCTACTCAATTATAAAAGTTTTTAAAACCTTAAACACAACGAAATAAAGATTACTGCTTTCGACAAAAATATTTAACCATATATGTTAGAAGTCACGTTACCTATACAAGTTAGGCTGATGGCTCAGCGGAATGATGTCAGACTCGTAATCTAATGAAACGCTTGTATTTCGTGAGTTCGAGCCCCATTCATGGTGGTGTGTTCTTTTTTGGTGCTTTATTTTTTTAGTATTAGATATTGTAGGAAGATAATGCACAAAAGTAAGCTTTGGTTTGTTATTACGTTAATCATTCTGTGATCATATCGTCCATATAGCTAAAATGCATTACAATTGATTATTTGTGACCTGTCCCTAAGCCAACCAAGTACATCATGTTTAAATATGGACATCAAAGTAGCTTTTCTTTGGTATTTGTGCAAAATTTGGTGTTGATATCTTTATCCGTTTTGTTTTTATGGCCAAAAAACGGAATTTATACGATGTTTTTTCGACTTCGCGCAAACAATCTTGTCAAAAGTAGTTGGCACACCTTGGGGAAATCAGCTCTTTTACATTGACCTAATTCGACCTTTTTGAAGTACGAAATTGACCTTTTGGGTATCAAACTTGAAGCCTTAGCTAACCCTACCCTCCCCCCATTCCCCACCGATCATGTTTGAGTACTGTTAGTCCGTACTGTAAGACATTTCAAGATTTTCACCTTTTTTCCGGGGGGGGGATAATTTACTGTACGTAAGAAACGTGATGGCCCAACCCTTTTGTCCAAGATGGGTATTTGTACGTGGCAAAAGGTTGCCGGTTGGTTTCTCTCTTGAGGTCCTGAGTCCTTTAGAATGCTCCCTTGGATTTACATGAATTTTCAGGACTGGTGTAAATTGTGGATATTCTTTCAAACGACTGTATATTTGCACCTACAGAATCTACAATTTAGCGACAGGTCACTTTAAATGCACAAACAAGCTATCTTAACAACCTTTTCGACCATTAATGCATTACAAAGTAGTATTTCACGTGTGTTTGAAGTCATCCAAGTAAAGTAAACCAATAGTAAATTTTGTATTATTTCTCGGGTGGGTGGAAAGGATGTTGTCGAAAGAAAAATTCAAAACCATAATGAAGAAACAAGAAGTAAGTGGACAAAATACCTTTAGATAGCAACAGAAGATGGCTCATCTTCAGTAGACAGAGTCACAACATGCATATTTTGAAATGAATGGAGTCTTTTCCATGCTGAAGCTCAAAATGGTATTAAACTTTAATTCAATTAATTATTTTCAATTAATAAATGTGTGCAAATGTCTAATATAATATTATATATATATATATATCTATATATATATATATATATATCATATATATATAGCTCTACTATGTATATATTGGTGTGTGTCTGTGTGGTGGTGAGGCGTGGGTTGTTGGTCGATGTGCGCGCAACTCTTGCGTGCAGTTTGTTTAGAGGGTCGCATGCGTCGCGTGGATTTGTTGAAGAGATCGGCGAAGCAGGGTTTTATTCTATTCGTAATACATGTCTACCGTGACCTACTACATTTAAATACAAATTTAGATTCTCACGTAGTCAAGTCCCAAACTTAAGCTCAGGAATGCTCTAGAGTAAAGAATTCCAATTATAAAAAATTAATTAGCCATGGGAAATAAATCACACACTCACATGTTCAAGTTGCATTAAGTTCAAAAAACCATAATGGCCATGAAAATCAAAACATGGAAAAAAACTGAAATCTCACAGATACCTATTATGAGTGATGGGGATGAGTGGAGAAGGAGGAGGAGGAGAAGGAGTGAGCTGAGGAGAGGTAAGGAGGAGGCATGAGATCTTATTCCCAATGCAACGCCGTATTACCCTAGTTCTACTAACCCTGTTTTTTAATGCGCTAACCTATTTAATACTGAACTATTGCAACTGTCAGACCCATTATAGCATTCATCAATTAACTAAAAACTCATCCCGGTAATTCCATTGTGGTACTCAATACAGCTTCTCGATATGCAACAATATATTTATATATTTTGGCATATCGTACGTTTCCGATTTAGAAGCAACTATTTCACTGTGGGTTTGGGAAAATTGTACAATAGTATGGATTATCGTTGTAACTACTCAATTATAAGTTTTATACACCTAAAACACAATAAAGATTAATCTACTGCTTTCGACAAAAATTTTAACAATATATGTTTAAGAAGTCACGTTACCATACCAGTTTGGCTGAGTGGGCTCCGGTAATGATGTCAGACTCGTATCTAATTAAACGCTGTATCGTGAGTTTCGAGCCGCCCATTCATGGTGTGTGTTTCTTTTTTGGTGCTTATTTTTTTAGGTATTAGATATTGTAGGAAGATCATGCCACAAAGTATAGCTTTTGATTGTTATTAACGTTGATCATTTCTGTGGCTCATATCGTCAGATAGGCCTAAATCCTTAAATTGATTATTTGTGACCTGTTTCTAAGCCGAACAAGATACATACATGTTTAATATGGACATCACACAATCTTGGTCAAAATGTATTTGGCACACATTGTGGAAATCAGCTCTTTTACATGACATAATTCGACCATTTTGAGGTACGAACTTGGACCTTTTTGGGTACAAGCTTGAAGCCTTAGCTAACCCCTAAACCCTCCCCCCTTCCCCACCGTCAATGTTGAGTACTGTTAGGCGTACTGTAAGACAATTTCAGATTTCAAACTTTTTCCGGGGAGAGGGGGACGGAATTTTACTGTACGGTAAGAAAAGGTGCCAACACCTTGCCAAGATTGTATTGTACGGGGAAAAAGGGTGCCGGGTGGTTTCTTGAAGGTCTGTAACTTTAGAATGCTCCATTGGATTTACAGGAATTCAGGGACTGGTGTAAAATGTGATAGTCTTTCAAACGACTGTGATATTGCAGTATAAGCTATCTACAATTTAGCGACAGGGTCACTTAATGCTCAAACAAGCGATCTTAACAACCTTTTTCGACCGATAATGCATTAAAAGTATGTAATCAAGGTTTTGAAGTCATCCAAGTAAAGTAAACCAATAGTAAATTTGTCTTATTTCCGGGTGGGTGGAAAGAATGTTGTAGAAGAAAAATTCAAAACCATAATGAAGAAACAAAAGAGTAAGTGGACTAAAATACTTTAATATAGCAAAACATAGAATGGATCATTCACCTGCAACCACCTTTTTCAGAGAAAGAGGTCACAACATTGCATATTTGGAAATGATGGAAAGTCTCCATGCTGAAGTCAAAATGGTATTAAAAACTTTAATTCAATTAATTATTTCAATAAGAAATGTGTGCAGATATATATATATATATATATATACATATATATATATATATATATAGTAATATATATATATATATATATATGGATATATGGTTTGTGTGTCTGTTTGTGTGAGCAGGGGGTGTTGGGTCGATGTGCCGCGCACTCTTGCGTGCAGTGTTGTGTAGAGAGGTCGCCAGCTTCTGCGTGGATGTTGATGAGATCGGCGTAATATGGTTTATCCTATCGTAATAATACCATGTCTAAACCGTGACTACAGTTATAAATACAAATTTAGAATTGCTCAACGTAGTCAATGTCCCTAAAATAAGCTCAAGAATGTCTAGGTAAAAGCAGTCCAATATAAAAAATTGAAATTAGCCATGGGAAATAAATAACACCACAATGTTCAAGTTGCATAAGTGTCAAAAACCATAATGTCAATGAAAATCAAAAAAAGAAAAAAAAATGAAATCTCACAGATAACCGATTATGAGATGGGGGAGGAGGCGGAGAGAAGGAGGCGGAGGAGAAGAGTGGAGTAAAAATGAGGAGGAGGAGGTAAGAGGAGCGATGAGATCTTATTCAATGCAACGCCGTATTACGCTAGTCTACTCACGTTTTTTCAATGCGCTACCGATTTAATACTGAAATATTGCAATGTAAAGACACATTTTAGCATTCATCAATTGAGGAAAAACGATAATCCACGGTATTCATTAGGGTAATCAATACAGCTTCCCGATATGCCAACAATATATGATATATTTTGATATTAGTACGTTCCGATTAGAGCAAAACTATTTCACTGTGAAAATTGTACAATAGTCTGGATTATCGTTGTAATCACTATTATAAAAGTTTTATAACACCTAAACACGAATAACGATTACTGCTTTCGACAAAATATTAACAATATATGGTAAGAAGTCCTGACGTACCCATACAGTTAGGCTGAGTGGCTCAGCGGTAATGTGTCAGACTCGTACTCTTAATGAACCGCTGTATCGTGAGTTGAGCCCCATTCAATGGTGTGTGTGTTTCTTTTTGTGCTTTATTTTTTGTATTAGATATTGGAGGAAGATCATGCACAAAGTAATAAGCTTTTGATTTGTTATTAACGTTAATCATTTCTGTGCTCATATCGGTCATATAGGCCTAAAATGCATTAAAATTGATTATTTGTGACCTTCCCTAAGCCGAACCAGCAGTACCTCTGTTAAATATGGACTCACACATCTTTGTCAAGTATTGTCACTATTGTGGAAATCAGCTCTTTGACATGACATAATCGACCACTTTTTGAAGGTACGAAATTGATACCTTTTTGGGTATCAACTTGAAGCCTTAGCTAACCCCTAAACCCTCCCCCCGTCCCCACCGATCAATGGTGGATACGTTAGGAGCACTGTAACACATTGCAGATTCACTTGTTCGCGGGGGATAGGGGTACATTTTACTGACGGTAAGAAAGTTTGGCACAATACTTTTGGTCCAAGATTGGAGACACCCAGAATTGGACTTTTCTTCAGCAAATGGGACCCTATAACATCTGATGGCTGGATTGAAGGTAGATTTGAGATCGCAGTAATTGGATTTGGTGTATGAGTAACGTAAAATACCCACGTTGGTGACACGCAACTCTAACTGAACCTATTATTGGTATAATGTAATCCGGAGCGGTTTAGCAAATGAATGACTGTTGCCCAGGGAGTCCCTCGACAAGTCAGTGCAGCCTTTGAAGGGATGTCACCAAAGACCCTTAAAGCAGTCCTCTGACGTGATATCTGAAGGTGGCCTACTAGTGGGTCGTGAAGATGTCATCATACCCAAAGGCGAACAGTAAGTTAATTTGCCGGGTACGCCTTGACTCCACACACAGCAAAACTGCAGTGTTCGAACCTGATGATAATCAACCAGGCCCAGAGGGATTATTTTTGTACAATGTGGCTTAACGGTCCCATCATCATCCAGTCGGGTGCGCATCCCCGTCTCCAGGCACCGATTGTGACATAGTGAAACATAGAGACCTGTTTTGCGGACACTCCATCCAGCTACGGCTCGGTGTCTGGACATTACTAATGAATCGTGAACCGAAAGACGTCAGATGGTTTTATCACCAGGGCCAAAGTCAGTGAATCTGACAGAATACAGTTTTACCAAACATGATTCCGATGGACACCACCAGTGATCTCTCACCCCTTTAACACCCCGTCCACATCATGGCAGAGACAATGCTACTTGAAGAAGCTGCTCATTTGCCCGAGATGACCAAGATCTTGGTGAAATAGATTCTCTACAGATTCACAACATCTTACATTTTGGAAACAGTCCAAAAATCCTACATGTCATCCCCAAACCACTTACATCGGGAAGTGAAGGAATTTTAACTTGACCTCATCAACCGAGGTGGTAGCAAAGTCAAAGTCACCCTATTCCTCGCCAGTGATTGTGTACGCAAGCGTGACGGAGCTAAACTTTTTGTGAACTACAGAACCTTGAACGCAAAAATTCCCGGACCGACACCCGAATCTCAGGATACAGGATGTATTGAATGTCTTAGGTGGTAATAACTATTCTCCACACTTGCCCAAGGAAGGCATCCCACCAGGAACTCATGGATATATTCCTCGCCCACTAACCGCATTTGCCACCTCTGGAGATAGTATGAATGAGTTCGGTCTTACCAACGCACCGGCAGCATTTCAACGCTACATAGACGAATGTTTGGTGATTGTAATTTTTGATATATGTAACCATCTAACCCTGATGACGTACTTGTCTATGGCCCAACTTCTGAGGAAAAGTCTGGAGCGCTGCCGCAAAGTACTGAGTCGCTTGCTCAGTTTCGGTATGAAGCAACGACCATTTAATTGTTTGACATTCCGAGGAAAGTAAAATATATCTTGGACAGATCATCTCTTAAGAAGGCTACCGACCATATGCAAAGTATGAGTCATCAATCCATGCTTTGAAGGAACATCGTCCTCAGAATGTCGACAGCTTAGAAAATACTGGTATTGCTAAGCCACGTATGATCTCGTAAGAAGGTTAGGTCAGACTAAATGCTCCCAGACAGAGACGAAGCGCACCATTAAGAAAGCAGGGCCAAATTTAAAACCTCCATAACACCAGTATAGAACTCAGACATTTGCAATACCCTCATGCGACAAATTAGCATCCACCTTCTCGGCCTTTCCCGACTTTGAGGCCCCATTCCAACTCTACACAGATGCATCGTCAGCTACCTTGGTGCATGTATACCAGTATCCAGAGGAGACAGAAGAGTGGTTTGGCATGGATCCGCATACTCACATTTGCTGAGAAGAATTACCATCTTCACTCAGGGAAATTGGAGTTTCTTCGCCTTGAAGTGGGCCATATTGGTGAGATATTAATGGCCAACCGGCAGGTGCATCACCCTCAGGGTTCCCACCAACACAAGACAAAGAACGGAAGATTAACCGAATATGACACAACTGGAAAGATTTGGCGGTGCGCCAAAAGAGGTATTCTGTTTCCGGAAAACTGCCAACTGATACCAACTGGTATTGCCAACGAAATTCCGGCTACTGATATATCAGAAAACTTCAGATAGAAATGGGTCTTCTGGGTGCGGAACCGAGTAACAGCGTGGTTGAGAGACCGCTATTTCTAACCTGGGATGAAGACCGACATCGAACATTTCATACACAACAATGCCACATGCATCAAAGCCGAAGCGTTCTCAATGAGTCAGTGAGGAGCACCATTGATGCCGGAAATCACCACCGTGCACCAGGTTGCACTTAGCAACATAGATTTCTTGGCAACCTGGACCCGAGCCAGGAGGCTATGCTGAGCACCTATGGTAGAACAGACCGTCATGTAGTGCAACAAAGTCATTTGGGGTTTTTATATTAGGGCCCTCCATTTTTTATTATATATTTTTGTTTCTCAATTTGACTTTAGAAAAGAGTTCCACGGGAAGAAACTTGTTTATTGTGGGAATAGAACATGTGCTATGTTGAGATCATGCACTTGTTGATATCATGCATCTAGATATATTGTGCAAGAGATGAAAGGATTCCCCCACATCCTAAATTAGTCAATTAGTTCAACTTGTTTGCTTTATGGTCAGTTTGTTGATCAGTTCAAAAATATGTAGGCTCCAATGATGATGCAACCAGTTGATGTACTTTATGTGAATCCAATTGACAGTGCCAAGGTTATGTTTTATGCATGATGATGCTGTAATGATTATTATTAGAGATAGGGAAACCTGGTTGGAAAACATAAATACAGTTAGATAATACAGAACGCGCCGGATTGAATAAAATCCCAAGAATGGTAGATTGGGCGTCAGAAATTAGTGCAATGATTTATTATACATAAAATGCCACGTAGAGCGAAGATGCTGTAATTAGTCTGCGTTCATCTTTGAAGGCAAAACAATGCTGGGCATCAAATAAGGATTCCAATTGGTGGTCAATGGCCATGATGTGTTGATTATATATTGGAGATATACCTGATGGACGTATTTTTTAGTGTCGTCGAGGACTCTATTGAACCTGGGTCGTCTTGAACTGCTGGCCAAACGTTTATTCAGGACTGAGAGGATAGATATTTCCTGTGGATTTATATTTGTGCATGCTGTCATTTGTGGATCCTTCGCTGTGAAACATGGCCCTCGTTGAACTGCAACGCTCTACTAATAAGTTGCCCCATATGAAAGTATAAGATGCAACTGTAAAATCATTGAATGTAATAAGTAATTGCGATTAGCAAATTCCTTGAACCATCTTGATTAGAAAAATCATAATTAAACCAGTGTTATTATACAATTCGATCACTGTTGCACAAGGCTCATTTTGTTTGTGTTTAAAGGGTTTCTGACCTTGACGTTCCTGAGACGTTGTACAGGTGAGATTGAATTATTTTATATTATGATAAAGGGGGGTTATTACGCATCCATTTGATATACATTTTCTCGTGACATCCCAATTTATTGCAGAGTTATAGGTTTTCCCGGCCATTTTGCACTTTTATCAATCAGAAATAATTTGGCAATCATTTCGCACGTTTTGGCTTATCGGTCTAAATCCAGTACCATTTCGTATTTGCGCACTCTATCCCTTTTTCGTCAATCAATTTCGTTGTCTCTGCATAACCTTTAGCTTATGGTAATGAAAGTTTCAGTACTTTAAATGCCATTTCATTCGCCATTTCGCATTTATGGCATTCGAAATCAATAACTTTTTTTCGCTAGAGACGTACACAGAACGGGTGTGAAACAATGTAGGGTTGATTTTCATTTCGTGGCGTTGATTCTAATTGGCGATTATGATTCAACTATTACGTTCTAGACCTACATAGACGTTCCTTTAATAGACTACATGGACAAATCATAAAATGGCTTTTCCCTTATTTTTATCTATTTTGGTAAAACATTCAAAACTAATTTTAAAATCCTTCAGGACATACATTTAGGCTATATTTTTTTCGGGCAAATTAATTCGTCATGTACCAAATGTAAATAAAAAATAGCTTAAAAGTGGGTGACCCGTATATGGACCTCGTCCCACTTAACTCCATTAAACTTTTAATATCAGATGAAAGTACTAGTTTATATTGGACCTTGAAATGTTTTCTTTTGATGTTTTGAGCAAAACTGTCTCCAAATGTTCAAATGTGGCCGATGACTCACAATAATAATTTTTATGGCCAATTATGCATCATTTTTGATTCACACTATCCAATGGCTGACATGCGGTTAAAACGTGGTTTGCTAACTTTCTCGAACACACTAAACCTTGTCTTAGTGTAGCTATTTTCATATTGCACATGATTATTTGAATTCAATCAGATGCACATTTTTCAATACAAATCTCTTTAAAGCCTTTAAACTCCATTCTGTATAAGTTGCTATCAATCATCAATCATATTTATTTATCATTATCATACAGTATCATAAAAACAAACATCTACACATACAATGACATGGAGGAGGTGGACGACACTGGCCAATAAAAGGAAAACAGAAGTGAGTTTCCTCATCATTGCCATGACATGTTTTAACGTTTCATTCTCTGCTTACTCATCTTATCACTGTAAGTTGTCTTCACTTTTCTTATATATATAATTATCTATATAATACTATATAATTATATCTATAATAATCTATAATATATCATGCCTTTCTTAATTCTTCCTTTTTTTGATATTTATCTATGCAGCATTTATAGTGATCATGCCTTTTTATAAAGGTAATAAAGGCAATAAAGGCAATCGTGTTTTAATTATGAGCAGCTTTGTGCTACACTCATTAGGATGATTATATAAAAACTTTAAATGAATACTTTTTATCTTTAATCATACTTGAAAATCATGTCCATTCCATTCAGAAAGTCTTTTTTATAATAAAGCCTACCACCAGGTCCTTTTAGTCCATTACATTCTTGTGTATCAGTTATAATATTGTTTTCAATGCTGAAGATTGCTGAGTAGGAATGATTTTCCCTGGACTATATGAATAAACCCAAACGCCAATATTGCTATTCAAAAGAACATTTTCATGTTTAATCTCAATTGCGAAATAAAACAATGATTGAATTGCAATCTAATCCCAATTGAAATCGATGAGCTGTTACAAAATTGGCCGCGTTCTACGCGGTCGAATGCTCCTTTTAACGAAATCGAATGACGTTTTGCTGAATGAAATAACAATATACAATCATCGTTCAAATTCGCATGAAAACGAATGTCCCTTTTATAACATGGAACACGTAAATTGCGAAATTGGCCGGGGAAAACCTAGATTAGGCTAATAGGCCTATTTAAGGTAGATACGACTTTTTGAATTCAAACTTGATTTGTTGAGTGCAACAAAGTCGTATCTGGTAGACACGACTCTGGTATGATACGACTTTGCACTACACGGGAAATCACGTGTGTAGTTACGCCACTTTGATTAACTAATGTTTAATAGGTCGACTTAAGGGGGGAAATTAAAATATATTAAAAAACACATTTTCATCGTGTGTATAAATTTTCAATCGAAAACACAACTGAACGAAACACAGAAATTTCCTGTAAAATCATCAAAATGTAGATTACGACTTTGTTGCACATGCCGTGACCATTTTAATCGTTTGCCCAGGCCTATCGCACAGAAGGACACAGGACAAGACGGCGGCCAGCAAATTTTGGATGAATGTATCTGAAAGGACATCGCCGGATAAGGAATGAAGGACGGCCCTTATAGTTTATCGAGAACGGGTTGAACCTTGAAAAACGCTCGCAGTAGAAAGCCACGTGCACTCAAAGTTTACCTCTTGCTGGTTTTCCAAAATTTCCCACTTTACATAAATTACCAAAAAGTCGGTTTTATTTGAAATTATAAGACAGGTCAAGGGGTTAATTGAAATTTCCAAACACGAACCCTTTCCCCCCTAAGAACCCATGCCGCTTTGCCAGAATGTGCGATGTATATTTAGCACAAATCATATGTGCGTGGCATTCTGGTTCTTGAGGGTGGAAAGACTTATTTTTGCATTTTTGTTTTTGGGGGGGTCTGAACATAAATGGAATTGCCAAAAACAAAATACAATATCTTGATAATCCCTTACCCATATACACTTTGATGTAAGGCCATGCGATCTACCAAGGGCTCAGTTCAGTAGCCTTGGAAGGGCCACATGTTAACACCAGCTGACCGTGCGTGTTCTGGGTATCCATAAATTCATAATTAAAAACACCCCCCCCCCCCCCACCCCCCCCCCCCCCCCCCCCCTGGGTGTGTGATTTCATCAATAAATGGTGAAAAACTGCGCCATGGGATGTGAGATAGTGAGTTAACTAGCTCATGATATAAATAGCAGGTTCATGTTCCATGCTTTGGCCATTGTATTGTATTCCGGAGTCTGCTCGATGTGAAGACGGTTATATAATCCAAATCTTAGCAGGCATAAGCGGATGGGTATTTTGGTATTGTATAAAGGGCTGGCCTTATGTAGCCTCTGGTACATAATGAAGGACAAAAGGCATTACTTACAAGTTCCGTAACAAAGAGCAGCTATGAACATTTTCCTGTTTCTTCACTTAAGGAATAAATGGTCATAGAAATGGTGCATGCTCCAAGCTTTGTTTTTTTCAGAGAGCGTATACCCTGAAGTTTATCAGATTTTTCTAAGTCTTTCTTGATACAAGTGTATTTGGAGGATAAAAAACACCTGCGTACATGGTAAAGTAGTAATAAAAACACCAACCCAACATGATGGTGAATATAACTATGATGATCATAGAGGACCTCCTTCTCTCCTTATCCGTCGATGCTCCTTTGAATTGCCCAAAAGGAAATTCATCATGTCAGGTAATGATTTAAAGAATAAACGGTTGACCCAACTCCACAGACTCTCCATAAGTCAAGGACGCCGCCCTATACCCATAAGGGATGGCCAGGCTGAAAGATTTAATCGCACATTGCTGTCAATGCTTCGGCACTGCCGGAGCAAGAAAAGAGCAACTGGAAAGCTCACATGCTTCTAGTTGCACCTGCAATGAAGCGACTGGATATTCACCATTCTTTCTTTTATTGGCCGCCCCAAACTTACCATCGACATCATGTTGGCATTAACCCGGATGGGAGAAGCATGGCAGCTTCAGCCTATGTGGAAATGGCAAGCCAAATGAAGATGTCAAAGAAGCCATATGCACTTGCTTCCAAGAACGCACAACAGTCCAGTGCAGGGGAAAGCGACATCAGACAGAAATTGAGCAGCCACCAAAACTCTCAGGTGATAGTGTCCTTGTTGCAATAATACATTCCCCGGGAGGACCATGGCAAGCTGAGAACCTACTGGGAGGATCAATTATGGTGTTAGCAAACAGATGTGAACAGGATGGTATGAAGTTAAAGCCTGAGAATGGGAAACTGGACGAACCACGGGTTATACACTGCAACCAATATTACCATGTGACCACGGCGGTAAATAGCCATCTGAATCGCGAAGCAAACGCAGAGTAAACAAGCAGACGAAGATAGACTAGACAGGTCAGGAGGAAGCTCAAAGTACTGAGCAAGATAGTTATGGGAATTATCATCTGACTTGAGGAAGAGCATCATATAGTCCCGAAATTGAGTGATGGCTTATTGGGGTAAGCCGGTCCCCTCAAGCGCGATCCAGTCTGAGGAACAACTTCTCAACAGGTGGCAGAACGTGTGTCTTGAGTGAAGTGTCCAAACTAGGACGTGCTAATGAGGACATGTCAGGCCTCAATAAACAGGAATTTGAAAGCCTCTCCAGCAACTTGCACATGGGCATAATGAAAACACGGAATCACAAGGTCGAACCACATCTGCTTTGGTGACCCAACAAATAGAGCCGTTGGAATAAAGTTCACTGAAAGATTACTAATAGGAACCACATAAGCTCCTCTTGCCAGTAGGGACAGTGCTGAACTAGAAACATGCGAACATTCCAGCTCTAAAACTGCTCTAAATACTGTAGCTGATCCCTTATTTACCTGGCACGCTCCTCAGCTCCCCCCGCCCCCCACAGGCTCTCCTCCTCTCTTATCTTGCGCCCCTGCGCTCCCGCACCCCCGCTTTTTTTCTAATGAGAATCGTTAAGAAGGTCAACGAGGAAGGCGACCACCAGAATTGTTGAAACTACTATGATTAGGATCAGCAGCATGGCAGAGCTCACCCAGACAGGTTAATAAGCGTGCATTTGAATATCCAGCCAGTAGAAATACCAGCCTGGTGAAACCCAAATACCTGGATACAATTGCAACAAAGGACCATGCAAGCAACCAGTACCAAACACTACCATTCCACCCTCACCTCAAAAGTATCGGGGCTACCCCAGTAGAGTGAAATGTAACTCTGAGTGCCGATCATCTTTGATTTTCTAAGCGAAAATTATTGTAATAATGCTAACTAATGTCATATGCAGAATCCTTGGGTCGACTTACGATGAAAAAGTGTATTTGTACCAAGTTTTAGGTGCTCTCAGGCTCAAATGTTAATTTTTCAAGAGGCTCCTGTAGCCCGCCATCTGGATTTTGAAATAAGAATGATGTGTGTGTGTAAGTCAAAACAATGTCAAACTCGAACCTCGTTGTGGTTGACTTATCCGAAAAAAGGTTTTTGTACCCGATTTAGATGCTCTGGTCCAAAACTACACTTTTTAGATGAAAGACCTAAAATCCACATTCCATGCAATCCCAGTTATATGGTTGCCTTTAAGATGGCCTCATTTTGGAAAATGGCGTTCGTATGCAAATTGCACACCACTTTTACATTTTCGTTCTCACATGTTTTATGAACTTCACATCCTCATGGTATATTAGCTATGATGACAAATGTTTTTTCGGCCCAGGTATCACTGCATAAAACTGGTGGTGCTGACAGCACTAGTTGGTCCCTTACGCGGTGAATTATTTGTGGCCCGTGATACATTACGTCTGCTTTATATAGTTAACGTTGTCTAGTTTTTTGTTGGTCAATTTTTTACGTTTGGGACATACATTATGCCGTTTTAAAAACGAGGGGGTACAACAGTTTTTTCATCGGATGCATTGAGAACAAATAATAACATCAATGGATCTTCATATTCAAGCTCACAAAAAAGGTTACAGTTTGAAAAAAAATATTACAAAAGTGGGGGACTGTAGTGCACAGTCTTATGTGAGTGTGCAAATATGTAAAATTGATGAATTTGGTACACAAGTACTTATGCATTGATATCAAAAAATTGATCGGAAGCTTGCCACACCCCTTTCATGGCCCCCGCTTGGATTCAAGGTTACACCGGGGTAAACATTTTAAAATGTTCCGATTGTGTTAAAAACACACACGATTGTTTGTTGGTAACAAGGATTCCAAAAAGATATATTTATACTACCTGTGACTTATAGTTTTGGAAGTATGGGGTTTAAAACTGTTAAAATGTAAAAAGTAAGTTCGGTGTGTACCAGTATCAACAATTAAAAAAGTGCGCCAATTTTTGTAAATGTGTTCAAATTGTTCGGTTTAGTTCATAGAATGAAATATAGGAATGGTTTTGACTATCTTTAGTGTCGGGTTATTAACCAAAATAAAGTCAACAGCTATGGAGCTATTGGATTCTATTGACTTGTGACATTTGTTGGAAACGTGAAAACTAAGAGTAACACAATAAGGCAATCTTATTCTTATTTCAACCTTAAGCGAGGGAACAATTTGCACCAATAGTAACTGAATCAAAGCAAATTTTAAATTTTGACCCCTGTACATACCAAAATTGACCTTTTCAACATTTTTTTTACAGTTTTCACTCCGTAACTCCGGACTATAAGCCATAGATAGTGTAAACTATACATTTTGGAATCCTTGTGACCAAGCACCAAACACCATTGGTGTGCTTTTGTAACACATTCGGAAATTTTAAATTTTTAACCTTGTATAACCTTAAACCCAAGCTGGGGGACCGTAAGGGGTGGTTGGCAGTGTTCCATCAATTTTAGGATATCAATGCTATAAGTAATTGTGTGCAAAAATTCACATTTTATCAGGAAGCGCACACTCTTTTCACTGCAGTCAACTGCTACAAAAAATACACCATAACGAGTAGTATAACCAATCAGATATTCAGAGAGAGTAATGCACTCAGCTATTTCCTTGTAATTTGGATATCGTGCAGAGCCAATGTCGTGGACGATCGAATAGCAACGCGCTGTTACCCTGGGACTGTTGTTGACTACTCTTGCGATTGTCACGAGATTTTCAGGTGGGAAGTGTTAACAAGTACCGTATATTAAAATGGCTATCATTCATCCGGTAATAATATGAAGGCGACACGTCATTACATCAGTTTTGATTTATAAAAAGGTAGTGTGCATGGAACTGTTCATTAGATACAAAATTCTGATTTGTTTTCAAGCCATCGTTAGCAAGATAATTCCCCATTCCATGCCAGAACAGTATAATTAGTAGTGCCTTGCGCTTTTTTAGATGTACAATCAACCGTCCTTTCATATTTTGGACAGTGGGTCAAGTTTTTAAATATAATATATTGTAAACGTTAATTTTTCGTCGATATAACATTATTTTGTTTGCATTAACTGTTATAAGGCCCACAGCCTGATTAAGGGCATTCCCTTCCCACAAAGTAAACCTTTTTGATTAAAAAAAATGAAGAGGTAATGGTATTGCAATTTTGTAAGGATCACGTTAAGAATACCTTCCCAAAGTCTGCATTTGATATTTTAAGCAAGATGTTCCACTCAAACACCCTCATTGCCCAAAATGAACGTCTTTAATTATTTTGGGATAAAAAAGTGGTGAGTGTATCACACCATTTTGAGAAAATACAATTTATAGGAAATAGACAAGTATTTAAACCCGACAGAATTTTAATTGACTTGGTATATGTCACACACGTGACCAAAAAATACAATGAAGTTGTTATTACGATAAACCACGTTCAGTATATTTCATATTTCATGTCAAAAGCCAGTGTATATGTACTTCGATATTTACAAATAAATGATTTGATCTTTCCTTTTTCAAAAGTTATTAATGTGCTAATTACTGTCACACACTGACCCGCACTCACCATCTGTCGTATTGGAAGGACATAAATTCTGGTCATAGAAGAAGGTAGCAGTGTTAACTTTTATATCAGTTAAAATATGAAATATTTATGATCAGTTTAAAACCAGAACAAAACAATAATATTAATAAAACGTGATTTCCATGTGTCTTTGAAAGTTTGGGGTGATGTGGAATGAAGTTGCCAAATTTAGGAGACTTGCACTATTTCAAACACAGGACTCGATACTAGGAGTAGCTCCGTTTGCCAATTTATTACTGATGACATTGTATGAAAATGTTGAAAAAAAAAATTCAACTTTTGGTGCACATTAACACTGGTCATCACTTGTGTTTTATAGTCAATGGAGATGTCACACACGTTACCACCAATGTCACACACGTGACCGTACTTAAGGAATGCTAAATTTGTTTAATTATCACGTAAAGTTTGCTGTTACTTTTAATTATCAACATCGTTGATGAAGGAACCTACCCAATGTCTTTAGAAATAAATATAAGATGTGACTTAAATCTGCACCTAATTTACGTGTGAATTCTAAAACCCCTTTTTGTCTGAGGTTCCACAACTGCAACCCGAACTTATTTGCCCTTCATGAAATATGATAATCCATCTGCAAAAGTGGAAAATTATTTTTGGTTAGGTTTGGTCTAAAGGTTTGTCATGATACAAAAAGTTAATAACAGATTGGTTATTGGCAAAACAGCATGGGTTGAAAATCAAAATTTACCATTTTAGGTCACAAACGTGACCGAAGAATGGCCCTTAACCTATTCACTATGAGTTACAATATGCTCATCCACAAGGACACAGTTCAGTGGGTTGTACTTATAAAACATTGCCACACCAAGGACCTTGTGTGATCTGGGTATCATATAATACCAAAAACCAGGGGTTTATTTTCTAAATACATTGGTGAATGAAAGCTACTGAACTGTGCCAAGGAATCGAGCTTTACTAGAATCCTTTTACTAGATCATAGGATTATGATGTCTATTCCAATTTACAAACAATTTAGACCGGAAATCTTATTGTATAAAGTGTGACGAAACCCACTAGTCAATGCAGATCACCGTCTATTTATTAACTCTTACTCCCTACACGTAATGGATAAGGCTTTATCGCCAAGATACATTTCACATGAATAGTTTGGCGATAGACAAAGAAAAAGCCTAGCCGTTTTGATTCGGTAAACATTTGCAAACAAGACCATTGAAAAAAAACCTGGACATCTAAGGTGAGCTCATCCGTTCATCTCCAACCACCTAGGCTCCTTAATAGCGGTGTTGCGGCTCCCGTCGTATCGGTAATCATACAATAGGCTTCCTTTGAGGTGCAGGCAGCTCACCTTGAAAAGAAGCCTAATGTATGAGTACCGTACGACGGGAGCCGCAACCGCGGGCCTTAGTAGTATTAATTTGTTTGAGATGTATTCTAATTACCCATATATTTGAAGCCCGGTGTCCAGCGACTGTCGAGTCGTAGTGTCCTACCTATTGTGTTCTCCATTGTGTAATTGATGCCTCATCTGTATTGCATCGCCAATACCATTAGATCGGCTACAAGGTCACGTTTATTCCATGTATGTGTCATGGTAGCTAAGACACTCTCTCGTGGGGTCGGACTCACAGGTTCCCCACCTTACACCGGTGTGAAAGTATTATATTCCCTGGTCCTCATGTCCGGACTCCATAGACGACCACGGAATTAGCGGGAAACTCATGTTGCATGAAATTCAACTGAATCGATTGCTCTATTGTTCACCATTGTTCCCCGGACGTGAGCCCGGAGGACGATCTCCTGCCACACTGGAACGAAGACCATAAACCCCAATGCACAACACATCGCTAGTACCGTGAGCAATCATAAATATCTTCACCGCGGGCCAAGCCACCCACATACCTGCCTATCACTCAATCGATCAATCAATCCCAAAATCTATCGAATATTATTGTGTCATAACCTCATTTACTCCCACCCCCTTATGCAAAATTTTGAATTCTCTCATGGTCATGGCCTCTCTTAATGGATGCCGCATAATGGGTTCCAAGCGTCATACTTTAACATTAATTTCTTTAGGGTGCAGTTAATAGTATTTATACCTGATAACTTCTAAAATAGGAAGACTAAATGCGTGTCATCCGAAAAGGATTTTTTTATAACAGTTTCTTTTCTAGAAAATAATTACATCATTTGGGCCTTTGACTGACAAAACATGACAACGATGATAACTACACATTCGGGAAAATGTAGTGATTCCAACGTTTCCCTAATAGTTTTTATTATTTAACAAAACAGTAAATACACCCCTTAGTAAGCCTAAGGTTTTTTTTTTTTTCGGATCTGAATCAAAATACTATAATTACAAGCCAGACTCCGAGATTAGACATATAATCTTTTTGTTTTATTGTATAAATGGTAGGTAGATAGATTGAAGTAGAAACCGAACTCGAAATCTCACAGTTTGAAATAATGGTGTTTTGTTAGTTTTGAGACAGTAAACTTTGTTTCCGGAAGGTGGGTACAATTTTCTATATGGAAGGACATCGCTTTGATTCTTAGATCGTTTCATCATGATTAGTGTCTGAATAAACATATTGTATGTAAATGCAAAAGCATGATTTGTTAGAAAATTATGGCGGCATCCTTGGGAGTTATTTTAAGTTCGGCGCTTCAACCAGTCAGGTCCATGCAATCGCTAACTAGTGTATTCTGGATCAAGGCATCACCTTGCTGGGCTATGCATCATGGTTTTAGAAACATTCATCCTCTGTAAAGAATTTCTTTTTATTTCATTGTTTTTAAAATGACCTTGTTTCATACCAATATTCAGGAATGTCGATTTTCAGTGCATCCGAACCAAACCTCCAAATTTGAGCCACGAGCGAAGATATCCCTAGGGTCAGGATTGCTCACATCGTACAGACAACATTCATCACATCCGAAACATCACTCAATTGATTATCTTGGCAGACCTGGTATCAGTACACCATGCAAATCTACCACTCGTCCTGGTATATTAGTGATATTAAATTTGGTGTTGTCAGAACTGCGGTTCTTGTTCACTTTACGTAATTTCAGTCAGCAAATAGACCTAACTTCGCGGGCAAATTTTGGCAGCATATTTATAATACTGGAAGCTTAACAATTTATCCAGAAAGGTTAGAATCTTAGCTGCAATTACAAGGTTCTTAACTACATTTTTGGTTTTTTTGAGAGCAATAATATTTTTTCAATTTACATTTGCTAATCTTGAATAATGATACTAATTTGTTTAGTTTCAAAATATACAATTGTTTAAAGTTCCCACTTTCGGTAATTGTTTATGTTGTTTCTGCATGTGAACGCATACTGTCCATATCGCACAACGACCAAAATGTCGGTTAGAATCTTGTAATTCACAGCTCAAGAAACTGTCAAGCTTTTTCGTCCGGAGAGGCCTCGCGCCGAAATTTCAATCTGATTTGATGTGAGAGCTAAAAACGTGTTTTTGTAAGTTCCATAGAAATATGTGACAATTACTATTGGTCGACCGAAATGGGGCACCATTTCGCTCATAAGTAGTCCAAACCAAACATCATTAAGCATAGATTGCGCCGGGGTATTAAATGAGAAAGTACAGTAGCTACCGTCAGTACCAAAATATGACCCCGGGCTGTTATGAAATAAGTAGATGACATTTCGTTATATAGCAGAATTTTGTACCAAAATAGATTTTCATCACATCCCAGACTGTCGATATGCAAAAAGGTGATCAGAAGGATAATCAGCGTGTGAGCAGTATGTGTACAAAGAACGCAAAGTGAAAAAAAGTGTTACATTTCGCGTTTGAATCGTTGACACAAAAAGGGTGACTTTTGAACTTTTGAAGAAAAACGTTTTACAAAAAATGAAATAGGGAATTCTTTGAAATATATTACTATAATAGATAAAAAGAAATAGAGACAATATTTTACTCCTGCTCAAAAAAACTAAAATAAATACAATAATAATAATAATAACTAATTTTTGTATATTTATGTTATAACTATCTCTTTCTTGGATAGATTAACACTTAAACGTGAATTGTTGATTCTAGCAGCTTCTGTTCAATTTATGGTTCGCAAGATGCAAACATCTCCAATGTATACGATCTTGCGCTTTTTGTGTGAGCATATGCTGTGTATCCACTGGGTTCCCATAGGCTACTATATGTACTCGATTACGGACGATACTCCAAAACTTGCGAAGTTCAACGTTACAGAGACCTTCGAGGCGTACCACCCATATCCATTAATATGTTCTGTGAGTGCCCCGGGCATTTTGCAGGAGAAAGGTTTCAATGTCCGTAACAAATTAGATTCTAAAGGATTGAGCGAATATTATCCAACCAGTAATTGGTCTATGAATGGCAAAGAAATCCTTGGGAATATGCTCTTTTAATAACGTGTAGGGGCAACAAGGAATGTGGGTACATTGGGCATCTAAGATGTCAAGCCTTTGTCGGAAATATTGTAAACTC
>JAMKCH010029616.1:0-17730 GCA_023653785.1 Ophioderma brevispina
TGACTTTTTTCCGTCTTTTCTTTTTGATTGTCTTTTAACTTTTCTATTTTCACAATCATTGTTCAAGTGTTAATTCTTTTGAATGTTTATTTTGTAATTTTATTTATATTTTAGATTATTTTCTTTGGTTTCCATTGTAATTTTGTTTTATTATATTATTTATCACCCTTATCTTTATTATTTTTGATTATTTCAAGATTTTTATTTTATTAGTTTCATTTATTATTTTAGTACTGTTGTTTAGTGGTGATTTCATTCGTTGCATTTGTTATTATTTTTACATTTATTTTTGTTCATTAACTTTGTTATTAATTTAATAGTTGCTTATATTATTTTATGTATTTTTAATTAATTTAAGGTAATATTGTTTTTTCTTTCTTTCAACGTATCTTTCTTTTGTTTTTCTTTTTTATTTGTATTTATTAAGCGTTTTCTTTTTTTCACTCATTGTTCAATTGGTTAATTCTTTTGATTTGTTTATTTTGTATTTTATATATTTTAATTTATTCTTTTGTTTCCGTTGTAATCTTGTTTTATTATTAATTATTTTTCATTTTGGGCCTACATTCCCCAACTTCGTGATTCAAATTTAAGAAGCTGTGTAGGTTTGTAAAAAAAAAAGAAAAAAAGGGGGAAACGGGAGAAAAAAAGCAAACAACGGCAACCATCATTTCCTGTAACAAACAGCCAAACAAGACAAAACTAAATAACAACAATTAAAATCAAATATTCGTGACCGATTTTCGACCCCGGACCAACGGGGGGAAAATAATGCAAGTGTGTAAGTGGCCTTAAAAAATAAAAAATTTTTTTTTTTTTTTAAGACTATTCTTGTTTTATTAATGTGTAATCTGCTCAATTGTTCACAAGTGGAGGAATACACCTCGAGGTCCACGTTGACATGACCTAATATGGCGTGTTACGTGTAGGAAACCATTATACAGTGTTTTTTAAAAAACCGTGAAAAATTGTCCTTACATTTCGCAAAGGACATGGAGAACTTCTTCTTGATTAAATCTCTGGGCCGAAAGAAATTAATTTTTAGGTCTCCGGGTAATCTCGAGCCACTCATATATTTTTCCACCATATTATCAGTGAGAAAAACATCCGCTCTGTAACATATATCGTGATGTAACGTAGAAATCCCCAATTTGGCTACTTTTCCTACGGCGGGTCCGGAAAGTGTGTAGGCTTGTCACAGACTGCGAAAAGATATTATATTAGTACTGCGCGAGCGATTAACGATATCAGTCCGCAACGAGGGGTTTATGGAAATTTTTGCATCAAAGGGTCCGTTACCTGTGTTTTTGTTTTTGAAATATGTAATCGTAATTGGGTCTGAACATATAAAACCTAGCGAGAAAATTGAAGTTTTGTCGTTACTACTTCGGTGCTCGCAACAACGGAAAAGTAAGGCACACCGCTATACGGGCCGCATCCTTTACACTTCCGGACCGCCGTACGGTATCCAAAGCCAAGCTAATAGTAGCCCGCGGCGCCCCTAAAAAATCCGTAAACATCTAGATCTAAGAAGTTCTGAACATTTTTAGGCATTAAAGATTTGGATATGGCTTTGTTTGAGTGCCAGTATTACAATACCCCCCCAAATGTGTCTTAAAATCATTTCCATTTTCATTCATCGTGTACAACAGTCATACTGACATTTTGGGACGTATTATCCTGGAAGAGTCATCAAGTTTTTGCATTAGACTTTGCCCGTTCACGATTGCATGCCCTCCTTTACAGTTTATTTCAATTCAAACACCCATCACGCGCCTGGTTTCTGTATCCGAATTAGAGTTCTTGTGGCAATGACAGTCCCTGCTATAACTGCGAGAACAACATAAAAATAGTTGAGCCCAGTTAGATACATGATCTCCTCAGTGGTCATCGGCTGAGTCCAATCAGCATTCTACACTTGGCCGCGGCCTCGTCTGATCAAAGAGAACACCTAAAACACAATCATTGGACCTTATCAATCCCCAAGCATGCAATAGGAGTGGATTATGGCAGCTAAGAGCATCCGAAAAAAGTATAGCATCCTTTCGTATGCACTTGCTTTCATATTTCTGAAAGAGTCACGTGGATTGCACATTTAGTATTATTTTGTGATGTCGTGCAAAACTTCACCGCTGAAGACGGAGGACATGTCGTTCAATATGTGCCACATGACATTAGCGGGGAGAGAGGGCCTGTGAGAAGAGAGAGAGAGGAGGAAGAGAGGGGAGAGAGAGAGAAGCGCGGCGCCTATTGGGATGGATGGTAGTGTTTAGCTAATTTGTAGGCAGCTTGAACATGGCATGATACGTATTCACTGAAATTTCCAGATGGGCAGCTCGGTTTTGTGACATTTTAGACTGCTGAGCCACATACATGACATAAATGAGCCGGATAGTCAATCAATGTACTCAGTGTTTTGCTCAATAGACCAATTGTCTTTACATTTCCTTGTCGCTGTTTAAGTTTCCAGTCCGACCTTGTTTTATGGCTACATTACTGGAGTTCAAACGGACGAGTTTAGTCTACTATGTCAATTTTCTGCTGGTATACTATCGGCTCATACTCATGACATACTGCTAGAGCGTTACGAACAATTTTAGAGAGTGAATAGCTTTGAATGACAATCTGAGCATGTAAGTCTACCTGCTACTCCAAACGATGTACTGCAATCATCCAGCAGCAAGCGAAGACATCATTAATTTGTGCTAGGCATGGAGCACCAATTTTCCATAGAACTGTTAGTAATGTTTTGATTTACATAGAAATTAACGTATGAAACGATGTGGTGTCTCCACAGTTTTTACTTGAAGTCCCTAAATGTCAAAATTGATTGGCCATTAAAGAAAAATCATGGGATATTACAGATTATATCGCTCGGCAGTAATCAAGAGAATTGGGGTCCCGTCCATTCAATAAAATCCTAAGGCAGTGTATAAGGTATGGTGGAGTTCTGTGTAAGTATAGGATACTATATAAGTTGCGGACAAAGGTAATTTGCCAGTTCGATGTACTGAACAAGCCTGAAGAATCTGGCCATGGTGGTACTTCACGGTTAAATTTCAAATGAGTGTATAATTCTGGGTTGTGAATGTCAATCAGTCAAAGTGCAATATCTTTCATTTGTGAGAAATTTACATCAAACCTCCTATCTGTCCCTCTTTGGTCAGTGGCTCTTGAAATGGTTCTTCCATTTGATCTAAAACATCGGCGCTGAATGCATGCTTATATGCCTCAAGACACAGCAAAGTTGCTTGGGCTCGTAAATTCGTGAATATTGCTAGAAATCCCCGAGTGATCTTTGATTTTTCGAACCTCGAACATGTCTGCATGTCGTGGTTAATAGCTTTCGATTCCTATTGACATAATCGAATGGCCGTCTGGCATGGCGGTAGTATACCTCGGAAATCATCAGCAGGATTCCCATCACTTAGCAGTTTCCACTTCTTCTTCTTCTTGCGTATGAGCTAAATGTGTTGAATTTGGTGGAGCCAGCTCACTGTTGATTGGTTGGGATTTGAGAATGCTATATATCCACCGGTAGATGCCAGGTAGGTGGCACTCATCGAGAATGTGATTTGCTTCTGTGATGGAAAGCAACCATTGGCCGGTGATATGGGCGCAGCCAGCCATTTTCCATGATATAATTACACAGGGGATGCGGATGGTCGATTAAAAAAACCCTTGAGGTCCACCCCCTTTCTTTCAGTATACCAGATTGGCTCATTACCTGAGATAACATAATCCAGTCTCCGCGTAACCAATCAATAGACCCTGTTATAAGTATTTCTTCCATGTCTCGGATTGGCTTATTTCAACATATCCTGATCTCATGAATAACCACCAAATCCATTGTAGTATGGGGGGTAAAATTCACTGACATTGTGGATTAATTTAGATTAGACGGTGAGATTGGCAAAATGGCATAAGCTATTGGGGTGGGGAGGCAGAGTGCCTTCCATTTTTGGCTGTGAACGTTTTGCACAACCGAACTTCCCCCTCGAAATGAACGGTCTGCTACCGCCTGAACGTGATACAAATAAGTAGTAATTTTGAGGGTTTTTTTTTTTAAAGCCTTTTAAAAATGGGTATGTTAAGTTTTTGATATATTTTCAGTCATCATTACTTTGGTTTTTCCTTATTTCGGTATTTCTTTTAAGTTACTATAATCGCTTATTTTCGTTCCTCCTTTTTAACGTTATATCTTCATTTACTAAATTTGTCTCTTTGATTTGTGGTTATCGTAGCCCTATAAAAACGCCACCATGACATGGCGCGAAGTCTTCCAAGACAAACCATATTACTCTCTTATCTATTACATGCTCTACATAAATGGGTGAAAGTCACAGCAAACTCTTTCAAAGGATTTCATAACGCGCCTTTCACACTCACCGCGCTTATGGACCAACACTTAACACTTTTACCTGAAATTATCTACTCTTTCTAAGACAACCATGATATTTAAATGACTAAGTCCGTGATTGAGGGCCAAAAAACTCAAACATTCCATTTGTTACTTTTTAAAACACATTGAATGCATTTTTTATCCCAATTCAAAATATGAAAATGCGAAATGTTGAAATCTCCAATATTTGTAGAACTAAAAGGAAAAACGTTTCCACTGGAGGGTTCGCTGACTGAAAACGCATCGCACTCATAAAGGCTAAAACATATAGTATTTCATAAGAAAGTCATCACTCCGCCGGCATGGTTTCTTGACACTTGGGTATAACAAAGTGATCGGGTGGTGGTTTGATCACCAAGCATTGCTGAAAATTTGAAATAGAAAAAATCAATGGGTTTTTGTACTCATATTGCGAAGGTGGGTACAAGAATGATAATTCAAAAACAGTGTAAAAGTTGGGTTTCCATTGTGAAGCACGTATATTCACGTGATAAATCATTTATGTGACTCATATACCATGGTCACTAAAGCAAGAGAAAGAAAGAGTGATTTAACATCGTTCAGTACAGCACCTAATTATGGTGTATTTTAGCACGAAAAATCCGGCTCTATGTGCGTCTAGGTGCGCTCGTAGTTGCACTCTAGGGGCGCTCGGGTGCTCTTGTGGGGGGCGCTTGGGGTGCGATCTGGTTTTGACACTAGATTCTGGTCTTATAACGGAATAACTGCATCATAGTACTTGCGTTTATTTCGTAAAAGAGTAGAACAGAGAGTAGAAACGAGGATTTTTCTAGTTTAGAACGTGCATGAAGCTGCATGAAACCCCACGCACCCTGGACTCCCGATCGCACCTAGATCGTATTTTTGGTGCTAATATACCCCATAATCCTTTAACTGGCAGTATAGGTATGCTAACTCTCTTTCGGGATAATTAATGCAGTATCTGGTTTCATTGAAGTATTGATTAGCTAAAATTACAAACAATACCATATGCATAAGCCCCATGACCGGCTTTTGATTCATTCCATAAGAGCCACATGTTTTATTACCACAAAATCAGTTACGCAGTCGTCATGCATGTTTGAAATCTGGGTGGCACACATACCTAGTAAAATGCCTTGATTACCTCCCAACAGTGTCACCAACTGAATGGGCAAAGCCAGGTTAATATAGCTATATCTCACTATACTGTCTAAATAGGTTCGTGTTTTAAAATGTTTATCAAGTCAGTAGATGACAACTAAATATCCTTGTAAAAAGTTCATATATTCCTTACCATTGCTCTGCATACGTACTTCGAACCCACTGTCAGCCCACGTAACAAGATGATTATCATAATTATGTAATAAAAGTGTGTCCTGAAGAGTATTGTTGGCATGAATGAATGAAACAAAAGAGCCTTTTTCAGATATCACCAGAAGCTACAGTCATGGTTGGCATTTTCCCCTGGAAATACTATAGCCTTTCCTTCTATATTTTGAAGGTTCTTGGCCGGGAAATCATGGTATACGGGAAATAATGGTAAAATTAACCCGGGAAATACTGGGAATATACTTGTCGATACCCGTGTACTCATTAAGTGGCAATTTAAAGCAAACTCAACGGGTGTTAACCCCAAATAAAGTAATTTTTTTTACAGTTAAATGTTATGGTATAAATTCTTCGCAATGCCACCCTAAATATACGAGCAAACAGACGCATTCTTTAATCGGAAAGGACGTTTTCGTTATGGACCGCTCTACCGTGATGCGAGTAAATTAAAAACGTTCATTCACGGTAGAGTTCCTTTTACTAGGTTATAATCTTGACTATGTTTTTGTAAGGTTCTTACTTCCGACACGTCTCTTACGCCCAAACCAAATATACCACCCCCCCCCCGCTCAGAAACACCGTTTTTTAATGATCTTGCCGGTATTAAGCACCCACCTTTTAAGTTACAAAGTTATTATTTTATTACAAGCGTGATGAATTTGGTATTTATGCATTGCCGTTTATATTGCATGTGTCATATTTCATTCAAACGGAATGGAGATGTTCGGTGATTAACTGGTCGAGTGGCGCAGGCGTAACTTGCGCGACACGTAGTCCAAAAAACAAGATCACTTAATAACCTTCTCTCTCTCATCTCTCCTGTGACTTTTCTCTGTCTGCTCACCGAGAGCTTCCGCTCTGTGGCGGTTAAGGGAACTTACCGATACGGTTAGCCTACGGGTTGGATCGATGGTATGTTGTGTGTGAGAGAGAGACAGAAAGAGGGCAAAAACCGGGAGCGTCATGTTTTTACTTTTGCTGGCTGCGAGATAACCGTGCGCTCTATAAAACGTGGTTATTTTACCCGGGAGTTATACACGCCCAAAACGTTAACCAAAATGAAATGAGCCAATTAAAAAGGATTTTTATTGGATATATTATAAAACGTGACCTTCATCAGCACCTACGTCTGAGCATGCTACTGCTGAAAAAACGTAAGTTTTTATTATAAGACCAAACCTAAATTAACCGAAATAGGAGCATATAGTAAAGACCGCCAAAAGAAGAAAGAACCGCTCATTGAATGATTCATTGTAAATTCAAGGTCGTCTTAGTGCGACGTTTGTTTATATGAACATTGGTAATTTCTTAGCTACATTTTAATTCCAAATTGTCATCACACAACATGTATGAGTATTCGTTTGAATACTGACGATTTATACAAAAAAATGTACAGCTGAGAAAAGGGAAAAGTAAAAAAATTTAAAAGACCTAGGCGCGTGGTTACGTGCGACCTGACAATGTTTTATTGCCGAAAAGATACAGAAGAGATCAACAGGACTTGCATGGAATGTCTATTACATCAGTGGGAGCAGGCGGTTCATTCGAATTCAGATTTGGGAATTGGATAATTTTAGTATACAATTTAAAGACGGGGTCAAAAATAACTTAAAAGGTCAATTTTCCCACGAATTGCCATGGGCAATTATGACCATCTAGAAAGGTTCAAAGTTTTCACCCCAATTTTGGTTATATAAACACCCGTTCGGGTTTAAAAGACTATATGGCGTAATAGATAATTTTTGAAAAAATAACCTTTTTGAGGCAAAAATGACTATTTAAAATCATTTGGTTAAAGGTGCTTGTGCATCGTATTTGGGAACCCCCCAATTTAACCTGAAGTAGTATCAATTTTGATATCGTAAAAGGCTGTATTGTTCTCATTGTCCTCTGAAATTTCGCTTCCAAATCCATTTTCTTCCCAAGATACACTATGCATTTATCGCGTCTCTAGCATCAAAACCGCAAGTTTGTTTCGTATACAAGGTGTCAGGCTCAATATCAAGGGGGAACACGATCAAAAACTCGAACAAGCACCTGTAATGGGATGCCAAATAATTTGATAAAGAAGAAAATAACCCTAAATTTTAGGGTCATTTGAAATTGACCTTTACAGAAAATGACCCTAAACGCGGTGATTTCAACCACGATTAGTGTCACATAAAAGTGACCACGTAAAAGGTTTGATATTTTGCCCCTTCGTTTTAAGTGTGTGTGTATTCCGGAATCCGATAGTGGACCAGAGGTCCTGTAGGTGTCACTAGAGGTCAATTTGTCAAAATCTATGAATCCAGGCTTGTCTTACGACAAGGATCAATGAACCCGACACTCATGAATCATCTATGGCTAGTGTAGGGTGTTCACAGATTTTTGATCAGTGGTCAGTAAGGGGTCATTTGGGGTGTCAACTCTCTGAAATATTAAAAATACGTTTGCATGCATGACCAAAAAATGCGGTAAGGTTTCTATGGGGGGGGGGGGGTTTGACCTCAAAGGTCAAGGGTCATTTTTAAAAAAAAAGTTCCAGTTGAGTTGAATTTGTTCGTATGATACTTTTGACCTTCTAAACATTCTAAAAATATTTTAAAATTATGTGACCTATGGTTTTTGGGTCAAGAGAAGGTCAATTATCAAACATGCCCCAATTGCATTGACATTGGTCATGGGTAATGCTTAGGACCTAAAATGTAAAAATACTTTCAAAATTTATTGAACTACTATTAAGGGTCACAGGTAAAGTGGTCATTTGGGGTCAATCTCTGCAAATAATTAAAAATACAAAATCGTATCTTTCTTATGAAAGGCGGCACAGATGGACCTTGTTCAAGTCGGATTAAATTTTTAATTTCCGTTCTCTAAGGGAACTTATTAATTGTGGAATGGTTGACCAAAAATGATGGTACCATTTTTTACTAGCGTGTGTTACATGTAATTAGGTATGACGTCATAATATCAAATTGAAATAGACACGAGTCAATCAAGTCCACCGTCAAGCTTCCTTTTATCATTTTATCCCAACAGATGTAAAAACAATGATCAAATGCAACATTTTATAATTCAAGATTGCGCTCAAAATGTGCAATTATTTAAAAAGTCGCATTTTGGGCCAAAATAATCATTAATATGAGTTGCAAACACACAGAGATTTTCAAGGGCCACAGAAACTTTACCAAGCATTATCTTACTTCATATCCGATGCAGCCAAAATGTCTCAGGCAAGTTGTGAATAAAATTCAGTTTGACTAGATACATAATAATCCCAAAAGAAACCACGCACGCCGCACAGGACATCGTAAGTTCTTGTCAGCATTTATCTCATATACATGTTGCCTTATGTGTCCAAGATGGCTGCCAATATGTCCGTCTTTAAATTTTATTTGTTCAAATTACAAATTACAACGGTTTAATTTTAGTATTTTATCCAAATTGGAATGGTAAGAGCCTACAAATTGAAAGCCTAACAATGCCTTGACAATAGAAACTCAATATTTTGGTATCTGTCTAGTTTGTTACCATACTTATACCCATGAACATTATGGTATGTATCTTAAAACTTTACAAAATTCCATTTATCTGTTATCAACTGACATATATCTTGAATTTATAAGTCTGATAACAAATAAATATAAATCTCTATATATACGTGATCAAAACATGTCTCATATTTTCATAACATGCTCAAAGACAAAGACATATAGCGTACACTTTAATATATAATTGTTTTTTAGGAACGGGTTGGCGTAACGTATCGTCCCCCGCCTTTCACAATGAGGTCCCGGATTCGATCCCCGGTAGTGCTCGTTTCTCGGTGGCTTTATTTGAATTTGGTCTTCTCGATCCATACTCTCCTGCAGTTTTCGCCGGGTACTCCGTGGCCGGCTTTTCTCTTTTTTCTGTTCCTCCTGTTCTAAAATCATGAAAACGAGCTTCTTCGCATAAATCTGGTTATGGTATCACGGTTCTCTTATGTGTTGAGCTCCTGTGGTCAGGGATCTATAGCCGCGCCTTGAGCACGTTTACGTGGATCGTCGCGCGTTAAAAATTACACATTTATATTATTGATGTAACCAAATATGTGGCATTTAATATCGTAATTTTAAGGTGTTGTTTTAAACTTAAAGGCATTCCGTTTTGATCGCGCGCCATCTGATGTTTGAATGATGCTATCAGCACTAAAATGCCATTTATGAGTTTTTCTATTGGTCAAAGAAATATATCCTACCCTTTCAATTGAACCTTCATGGTACTTGAACGTTTTCTGTGATTTTTGTTAATGACGTCAAATTCCATTTGGCATAAAGATACATACAAGCTTGACCAATTATTATCACGTATCTCATTTTGTGATAGTAATCTAACACAATATTCGTAAAGGAAACACAATCATAATTGAATGCTGGAGCAGAGATCCATTTCTTTGCTTTTGGCACAATTTTTTATCTGAAGGGCAGTTAGTTGGGCACAACAGTGGCCCCCCTGGATGAATTACCTCTTATTTTGGTTTAATTGGTTAATACCGATTTGTATAATTTGTCGGATTTTACTGGATTATCTCAAATATAATTTAAAATACGATTTTAAAGAAGACAAGTTTTGTTCAAATCCTGTAACCATTGGTGTGTGAAGGGATGTCACAATTCATCACATAATATTACAGTGCTGTGGTTAAAGGTCCCAGGAAATGATATGATAAACCGACTCCAAATCTTTATGAACATTCCATTCCATAAACGGGGCCAGAAAAAAGAGGTGAACTCCATTAGTGAAACTATTGATTTTCCATCAGTGTCATGATAGATTCACACCAGGTCACCTGGAATTTTCTTATTACTCTCTGAAAATCAATAGTTTTCACTAATGATGTCATCACCAACCCAAATATTGAAATGCTTCTAGTCCCTCAAAAAAGAAAAAAAAATGTAGAACTTTGACACAAACCACATCAATTCTAGTTTGCATTTCTGGGACCTTTAACAAATTATTTTCGTTCGTTTGAAGGCGGAATCGAAACAACGCCAACTTGGCAATTGTTTTTAATCGATCGTTGCTTGTGCATGATATTTGTAGATGAAATGGGTTGGGTTGAAAATGAATGTGCCTGTTTGTCATGTTTGTGTGTGGACTTGAAAGGGAAGGAATTTGCATGTCGATACTCGTCATCTTGTCAGAATTATCAGGATAAACTGACATTGATTTTTCTTTCAAACTTTTATAAGTTGGTTTTTTTACATAACTTTCTCACCTTTTCAATGTAATAATCCCACTTTTGGCAGCTTGTAAAACTTTCATTAGAGGGTCGTCGAGTGCCAAATTGTGTACACACATATTTCACTTACGGAATAAATTGCAACTTCCTCATCATAGTGCCAGTTTTCACAGCTCAATAGAAAAACGTTTCACAATTTGGCACTCACCAGTATGTTAAGGTTAGAGAGAGACCGAATACTCCGTTTGCTATGAAAGGGTGGAACTTTCAAGTCATTTGAGAAAATGAGTTTCTATTTTTAATTCCTTCTTTAGTTCCATACGTACTGTATATAATTTTTCCCCCAAAAATTGGGACTGTTCATCTACTATGTAATTTTTATATGTAACTACTGTGATTGATTTATTTTTATGTAGTTTTCTGGCTTATGTGTTTTGCTTATATTACATAAGCCTACGTCCATCTGTGTGAAATAACAAGCTCACATCAAACCTATAAAAACACAACGTTCTTGAAAATTCCGATCCGGAATTTTTGTTAACACGATAATGGTACGTTATACTGTACATAAACGTTTACTGATGAAAACGAAAGACCGATTCCAGCTCTAATTTTGGAGTTATCCTTTTACGTGACTATCTTTAGTTTTTGATGATATTTTTAGTTACTACACAGAAAAATAGTATTTCGAAATCTCTGATGCAGACTTAAACAATAAATTAGCAGCATTTAAAAAGAAAATGTAATTTGTCCCATTTGCAGTGTGTGGACTTGGTATAGTCTTGAGCGTCCCTATGCCAACCAGTCCAACGGTAATTACTTTAGGAAATAGGTACTCACCCCAAATAGCTCCAAATCCGACTGTTGAAAAGCCAACTTAGCCAAGATACAATAAAAATTTGAAATTAATATGTTAAGCTTTAGAAATTAAAATCTTAATGTTGTTTCTCAACATTGACAAACATAAGATGAAGAGGAATTCGATGAAAAATATCGCTTCACGAGTTTCAAAATCTGAACGTTTTATTGCCCGCGCGGGAGCGCGGCTATAGAGTTGAATAACTTGACAGACCTGGAGTTTTTGCTGTATTGAAGAATGAAGAGCTTGTCCTACAATTTTTCATATCACTGGAAAAGGATGAACAGTGCTAAAATTCTTAATGGTTGTGATGAACATGACAATAAATATTTATGCAATCACAATATAGTTTTTGTGTAAAGTAAAATGATGATACATGTGAGTAGAATGTATTTTCAGTGTTTTTTATACAAATTTATATGGATCTGTACAGGTTTCTATTTCCATGTTTTTAATGGGGTCCATATCATGGAATTGGGCGAACTGCCAGCAGTGCCTGGTTATAATACTCAGGTACTAATAATGCATGCATATTCCAGAAATTTGACTATTTTTGGGAGCTGACTCAGTTTGAGGGTCGACTATTGATGTACTACAGTGATCATGTACTTGACCAAGAATAAGTTGAACTTTGAATCAACACTACGATACTACTATTAAATACCATATTCATTTCAGTAAAGTTACCTCCACAAGCAATTTGGGTTGTTTGGAATGTTATTTTTTCTCAATTCTTGACTATTTGTGGATGTTTTTTTAATAATTCTGCCATTGCGCTGGGCATCATTGGTGCCCGCACCAAATGTTTCTGTCTCTTATTGTAGTTGTCGTCATGTACAGTGCGTGAGGCGCTCTCCACTTTACCAGCCTTGCAACGCCCACTCTGGCATCTATCCCAAATCAACCAACAGCCAACCCTCTTGGAATTACAACATTTGGTTCAGTTGAGTTAATTGCTCCACGGTACAAATGAATATTGTGAACACGCGGGTCTGTACCATGTTGTTATTGGTGTTGAATGAAATGGGGGGGGGATTTTTAACGTTTTTTGTTAATAATTTTGTACCTGATTGCATCATAAGTTATGTTTGAAATGGAGACCATCGCCGGCGACAGTTCCATCTTCATTTATGAGAACCATGGATATCACCTATTTTGGGATTGTCACTACTCGTATGAACCCGCGTTTATGAGAAACTCTATCCGAAATAACAAATTTATCATTTTATCTAATTCTCCCTACAATAAGGGATTTGGAACCGTAACTGTAGAGAATACCGTGTGGTCCCAAAAAAAAGCACACTTTGGTGGAAGGCGCCATAGTTTTGAACAAAAGCACGTACTACATCTTCTTGGTGTAAGTTTAAGATGGGACTGTTAGCCTATATTCCTGAAAAGTCATAAAGGTAGAGTCAAATATTTTTTTTAAGATTGACCCAACCCTGAAGTAACCCGCAGGACCCATTTTACAAAAATGAGGACCTGGTTAACCACACGAATGGCATGAAGAAAAGAATGGCAAATACAATATTGAATGCAATCAATATTTTACTTGCCCAAATTTCTCTCAGGACAACTTCTACTGGGTCAATGACTTCATTTGCATAATTATTATTCACTATAATACAAAACAGTTATTATTAGTTTGATTAGTTCTAAAAATGAATTCAAGAAGATATAACACTATGACTACTCATAGACAACTCCCACTTACTAAAATGATAAATGCTTTGGCTGCAGCTTGCGTGTTACTGAAAATAATGTTAAATCTCAACTTTAGACAACTAAAACCTATATTTTCAACACGAAACTCAAGAACAATATCAGTATATTCAGTCTGCATTCAATTTGGGTTAAATAACTCTTTGTGTGTCGTCACAAATGATGAGAATGATTAGCTCTAATCCAATGCAGTCTTATTTGGACAATGCGAGCGTTTTTGATCATACTGTTCATACATTTCCCCTAATTCGATCTTTAACTGTTTAAAATGGCGGTTTTAGTCTGTTATTAACAATGGAACTTCATATGTTTAATATTTGTTCAGCACCTGTCTTTTAAAAAGGTGAAAATGTGGTTGGCTTAAAGCTTCATATTGGGGTTCTGGGCGCAAAACGTATTTGCCGTATTTTGCCGTATTTGGAGTTAATAGCGCCCTCACTTTGGTTAAATGGGTTCCTGCAGGTTACTTGATTTTGGGGTCATATCTAAAAAAATATTGACTCTACCTTATAAACTTTTCAGGAACATTATGTAACATCCCGTCTTACCTTACAACAAAGAATAAGTAGTCACATGCTGTTTGTTCAAAACTTATGGCGCCTGCCCCCAAGTGTTTGCGTTTTTTTTGGGGACACCGGTATAGTGACAAACCCCTTCTGCGGCTACGAACAGATAATAAAGGTGGCGCATATCCAGGCCTCTAACAGTTATTTCATGCCGCCTGTTTGTGATTTCGACAGTCCACGCATATTTCGGCTTGCGTGTTTTCTCCAGCTTTCTCCGTACGTTTGGCGTTTAAAGATAATCGCTGTTGCAGTAAACTTTGATCACATTCCTTCATTTTTGACACTGGTAATTATTGCCCGTCATATCAATTATTAGGATCATCTGAGGCTAGAAATTAGGAAAACCCCCTCTGGTGTTTTATGTTAAGATTACCCATTTCGATAAACATAATGGCACATTTTCCCGCCATTTTCAAAAGTTTATATTTTGGCACAGTTAAATTGGTAGTGTCTAGGAAACTTACTCGAACGAGAATGCTAAGAATTTATTATCAGAAAGCGATTTTGTAATTGAATTGGGATCCCAGATTGGACTCGACGGCAGAGCTGGAATACTACGTTTATGTCCCTTCCATGATGACATAGTGCCACCTAACGAAAATGACCACTAACTTAACTTGCCTGAACCAATAAACAGCTAATGGATGAGAGCGTAGACACGTACATGGCGCGATTTCCCGGCTATTTCACATGGTGAAGGCCTTTTCCAGCAACCGTTGAATAAAATATTAATCGGGGATCCCCGATAATAATTATTCTAATAAAAAAATCCGTGGTTGTGACACACATACATTTTTGAGCTTAACCTGTCACAGTACTATTTTTACTAGCCATTCCATGCAACCGTGTAAAAATCCTAATCTCATTTTTTTTTGGAAAATTGGGGCGTCTTAAAAAAATGTGCTAATATTTTTTTTTTTTTAATTTTACTCTTTTTTGAATTTGGATGTTAAAAATGTCTGATATGACACGGGGGTTTGTCAAGTGCTTCCATCAATTGTATGGATTACCAGTGCGTGTAAAAATCAATTTTATCCGGAATCATCACACCTTTCAAGTACAGGTCCCTGCTATACACGTTCTTTCCTGTGGTGTCAAGATTCGGATCAAATTTTACGTAGATGGAGAGGTTTGTAGTATTTCCCTGTAGCGCGTGGAGCTGGGGTTTGTATGAGGGTTTGGATTGTGCATTCTTCCTTGTGTGCGTTTATCTATGAGTTCTTAGCTGCCTTTCTTTCTTTTTTTTTTTTTTTTTTTTTTTACTTTTTATGTTTTTGTATGTTTATATTTATGTAATGCTTACTATTACTAAACTTACCTAAACCAACAGGATAACTGAATACGAGTGCAGCGCTCATCGATAACATCTGAACTAAAACTACACTATGCGTCTGCAATTTTAGTCACTGGTGTGAGCGATCGCTTCCGACTTTGCAAAAGCTCAATGAGATAACTAGAAAGCGCAGAGTAAGCAACATTGTTCAAAAGGAATTTCACTCAATGCAATTTGAAATTATTTTAAACAAAGTATCTGAATTAGATTTGACACCAACTTCTGTGATTGTGTAAATGTCGACGATGACTATCAATTTACTAATACATTTAATACATTGCTTATTAGTTTATTCCGTCTTAAAAAGCATAATGAAATAGACGTAAAGACCCTTGCATCCATGGATCACAACTGAAATGCTGAATAATAATTCAACCGTTATGGCAAGCATTGATTAATTATAACTTTTCAATGCCGCGGAAAAGAACCAACAACCCTAGTATGCTGGACTCGAGTACAGCCCTTCGATACTGAAATCACGATAGCTTATTCTATAAACTTGAACATTACGGTTTCAGATGCATAGTGCTAATTGGGTTTTAAAGATTATCTATGTCATAGAGTTAAATATTTCAATATAACTCATTGTAATTCGAATACTTTGTACACACATTAATGTGGATCCCGCAATGATCTTAGGGTCCGTTCTTAGTTTATTATCTACATAAACGATATTTTGCAATTCATCATCAATACTTCTATATTTGCAGATGATCCACATATTTTATTTCCACAAGATCATTGCTGCGCAAATGTGACATTGAAAATATTGAGTTGTAATATCCTCAAATTGGTTTCAAGGCCAATAAACTCGTCAGTAAATGCCAATAACACAATTATATGATTGGGAAACACTCAACAAATTAATTACGATTTGAGTGCTGACATTTTCATCATAGATGGTATAAAATTAGATAGAGTAAACAAAACAAATTGTTTCAGGCTTGTTATAGATGAAAGACCATATCAAGCATATTGAAACAGATCTAAAGACCTCTTTCAAGAATAATGACATCTGCATTTCTACTAACCGCATATTACATATTAAAATGAGCTAATATTTTGCAGTTTGTATCTCCATACGTAAACTTCGGACTCTTCTTGGGTTAGTACTTATCAAACTTTTATAAAGACTTACTTGCAAAAAAGCATAAGAGTACTTAAACATTTCCCTTATAATGCTCATATACTCGTCCACTCTTCTATGACAATCATATTCTGAATTTATGATTATGTACACAATCAATCTGGTTTATTTATGTATCGTTACGTTTCTGAAAACCCGCCTGCATCATTTGCAATTTATCCCTTGCAACTCTCCATTTTTTCTTCAAGTATTGAAAACATCAAAAGTAACCCCAATTTCATAAATCTGGTGACATTTCAAACCTGAAAATTCTCGTCCGATTTCTGTGTTAAGTGTTATTTCAAGATAATTGAAAGATCTGTACATGCTCAACTGTATACTTATTTTAATGTCAAACAACATTTTCATTCGCAGTCAATCAGGTTTTAGGAAATTCCACTCGACTACAACGACACTTCTAGATGCTAAAAGATTTATCTTACTCATATGGATAATGGAAATATCACAGCTGCCTTGTTCCTTGATCTCAAAAAGCTTTTTGTACATCAACCATATAATGCTCCTTATAGATAGCTCAGGGAACATGGCATTGTAAAAAACTTTCTTGGTTTATTTCCTAACTAGTGATCGAAAACAGGCCGTTAAAATCGGTACAAGTTTTTTCCAAATTCATGCTAAAATATGGCTTTTGCCACAATGGTCAAGTTTATGGCCATTTTACCTCTCATTTATGTAATCGTCTCCCGCTCATTGTAAAAAGTTTGCAAATAGTTATTTATACTGAGATCACTTGTTATTTTGTGCTTCTGACCCCACTTCCTTCAACGAATCTTGAGTCAATTACAACAATATTGCAATTGTTCCAATATAATTCACTTTAAATATAAGACCAATTCCTGGCCTTTTTGGACACACAAAAAGCTTTTAAGTTTAATGTTTCTTTTGGATTTATAATAATAATGTTATTGAAAAGTTAAGCACTTCACATATCCTCGGTGTTATTTTTGACAACAATATGACATGGCACAATCACACATTGACAGTTATCCTCAAGTATATAATCCAAGCGCTGTGGGCTTATAACTCTGTTAAATATTATTTACCTAGAGATGTTATCAAAATGTTTGGCTGCAGCATTACTTATGCACTATTTGACTACTGCAGTCCAATTTGATCTGTTTAATGATCTACATAAAAATGACAAAAAAATCAATATAAGCTGGCAAGAATTCTCTTGTCAGCTG
>JAMKCH010029617.1:0-32412 GCA_023653785.1 Ophioderma brevispina
CAACAAAAATGAAACGAAATAACCACTCATCTCTCGTCTTCCCTATCATACGTAAACATAACTGATTTACGAAACCTAATCGCTTGCTTGATTATAGCCTGCCTAACATAATAAAACACTCGCCCGTTCCAATGTATTTTCTTCTGTAAAATGGTGGATTGTTGTCTTCTACATACAGTAGCGTTCCTCACCTGTTGGAGTACAGGGTCCTAATGGACGAGACGATGGAAATTCATGCTGAAATGGCAAAGATTGATCACGCGTGGGCGATGCTCTGATTGGCCATAATATATCGGCCCATCTACAGGTCGTGTTACTGCTCATGAATAATTCATACTGAGCGCGGCAAGGTTTTATGAATGGAATTACTACTACTCATTTTACTACTTGTTATAATATTATTATTTATAAACTTAGCACAATTTCTCAATCCCGTTTCACCAGGTAAGGGACAGCATTAATAGGCCTATATTGAGCCGATTCGTTCCTCTTCTACAGCAGTACATAACTTAAAAATGTGCTTAACTTGTACTTATTGTCCTGTACTTATTATCATGTGTACAGTATTTGCTTCTATTTCGCTGACAATATCAGTTTCTCTCGCCTTTAATGGTAATAACCACGCGATTTGCATTGAAATACAATATAATATCACAAAGTAACTGTAGGCCTATACAATTGATAATAGCAAATTGCGAGGGTGAGTGATCTTGAATATAAAGCCCCAAACAATGAAGTCAGTCTGACTATCAAAATTTGTAAACTAGTAAACCCTGTTCTCCAGGTTGGTCGGTCGCAGTGTTATTTGTGTAATAACAATGTTTTGCTTTGTTCTGTTTAAATTGGTTACGTGCCAATAACTGCACTGTCTTTACTGGAATAAGTTTGGTTAAGGCAATGTCTTTACTTTGATAGTTAAAAAAATTGCCTTCTGCAATTTCTGGAATTCGTTGGGTCGATCAGGCCCGGAGAACATTTTGTTTGGCTTAAACCACTTAAGTACGTGTAGGAATTGTTCGATCTTTCTTTCGTTTTCGCGTATAACTAAGTAGGAGCGTAGCGCAAGCGTAAAACGCTGCAACTATTAGTAAGCTGAAAATATAAGGTAGGATTACTTTAAATAACTACATTACTGTAAGGTTTTAGGGTGAAATAACGCATTCATACATCGGCAGATTCATTATTGCTGTATAAAGTTTTAGGGTGAAATACGCATTCATACATAGGCAGATTCTTTATTGAAGTACGGATGTATGGAATGGATACAGATGGAGTGGATACAGAGTGTCTCCACGTGTGGAGATCACATACAGTACTACAGTGCACAATAAGGGAGTACCTGTGAGGGTGTCTCCTGTAACAACCTGATTAGGGTTATATCAGTAATTCTATCCAATTTGATCGCTTGTGTTAAGGTTGTTATGTTTTAAACAAAAAGTCATACGCAGATTGTGGTGATGCTCAACTCAAACATTACTATTACTAAGCTTGAAAAAGATCAGAAAAGTGTAAACAAACTTTTCTTGCACTCATAAAAAAATCATCAGTGTGCTTAGTAATTGTGATTCAGAATGGTCAATATCAAACAATCCTAAATAGGTGCCGTTGAGAAATCGTTACCTCCTGTTGTAGGGAACCGTGTGGGACATCGTCTGGGAATTTCCTTTGTTTGGTCACACCTTCTGTATTTAATTAGTTAATGAAAACTTCTGTTAATACATTCACTGTGTCTTCATTTTCCATTCATAGAACCATTATGGATTACATCCAACTGGTACTTTTGTCATTCGGATACTCTTTTCATCACCAACATACTATATTGAAATTGTCATAGGGGCTACGAGTTTATGTTGTAAACTGTACCGGTACTGTATTTTGTTAACTACACTCTTGAAATGACTATCAACTTTGTCGAGGTGGCCAGTAAAATATGCTTTTTGAGTTTCTGGTCAAATTTGAATGGAATATCTGAAATTTTGAACCAGAAAATCGTGTCAATTTGACTTTAAATCCTAGTCAAATTTACCAGCTATTGCAGTCAATTGACTAAAATAATATTTTACTCTTACCTGAATGTGAGGGGCATTTTCAAGATTGTAGCGTATGTTTTAAATATACAGCAGACAACTGATTTTGTTTAATGGAGTTTGTTTGGTCAATTTTCTGCTAGCAGATTGAAGAAAATAATTGCAATTTTATGGATTAAAAAACAGTTGTATTATTTGTGGTATGGATTGCGTGCCTCCACCATATAATCTTACCTAATTCACCTCAAAATTTTCAATGGATTTGTTTTGCTTAAAAAATGAATGTGTCCCTTATTCCCCATGCATGTTACGCTGATGTGTTTGGTCAACCTTCCCTTAGTTAGACATAAGTGAATGTATTGGAATTTGCTATCATGCCTGGAAGTGTTGAGTTTAAGGACTCTAATTAGGCTGTGGACATGTCCTTCTCTACTGTTGTTTTGTTGTCTCCATCTGGGGGCTAGGGGAAAACCAAGTGGTAATGTGTGCTTAATAAATTATTAAAATCATATAATCGCCTGTTCCCATAAATTAAACTGGCACATTGTCTTGAAAAGTAAAACTGGCACAATTTCTTGAAAAGAATAAATGTCACTTTATCAATTTCCTTTCCTCATCAGTGACTATGGAATGCACATAGACTTCCAGCAAACAATGGAGTTAACAATATTCAATCACCAGCCCGGTATGCGGTTAGAAAACACTTTCAGATTCCCTATCTCTGGGAGTGCAGGACCATTGTTATAGTCGGCGCGGCTGAATAGATTTTCAGCTGTTCCGCTCTCCAATTTAGACTGAGTACTTTTTCATGACAAACATACTTAACCTCATTCACAAATAAATAAATATTGACTTCTATAGTGCGTGTTTCAATTAAACCTTTGGCCATGTTTTTCCTTGTCACATCATTTAAATTTCGAAGGAAGAAACATGAACAAATATCAAGAGAATGTTGCTGGTCAAAAGCTTTGACTAACAACTTGGTGCAGAACCAAAATCCGTACTTAATTGCTTAACTCATTTTCTATTCAATTTACTCTTAACCGCGTTTTAAAGAAGAAAATTTAGTGTCAACACCTATTATAATGTACACTGGTTAGTTTTTGTGAAAGAGGACGGGTATGTGTCACTCAACCCGATCGTGGAGGTGGTCAACACCTGGCTATAACAATTGCCCCACATACCGGGCCCATTGTAAATATCTTCAGCTCAATGGTTGGCTGAAGTCTATACACATCCATTTGTCTCTGATATTGGGGAAAAGAATTGAGGTGACATTTGATTATTTTTAGAAAAAGTGCCATTTTTATGTGCGGGAACAGACAGTATGTGATTGTAATAATTTTATTCGAAAGTTACACTTGGTTTTCCCCTTGAGCCCCAAGCGATGGGGACAACAGAATTTTTATACAGTGCGTTATTTGGTCCACCCCCTTAGTCTAAAATGTTAATGATTGCAAAGTATTGAATGCAGTGTCAAGCCTGCTAGAACTCTATGCTTAAATGTGTCAGTTGATGGATAGGATATTTGAAACTTTATTTCTAGCATAAAAATTTTGCCAGTAAATTTTTAAAAGAAGTCCACAAATAATTATTGTATATACTCAGAAGGTTGAAAGCAGACCAGCAACTGGAGAAAGAAAACCGATATTTTTCACACTGCCAATTTCACTGGTTTCCTGAACATGACAATAAAGCTGATTTCTCTTTATTTAAAATTCAAACAACACAAAAACAAATACAGCAACACAAAAGCAAAAAGTTTTAGTTAAATGTTGCAAATCACATCAATAATTGTCAAAATTAGAGAAAAGATACATTGTCAGTTTTACTTGCAACTGTAACATTCGACCACCGGTTTCTACCCTGTGTACCTTACAAACGGTGTAATAGGGTTAACGTTTTGGTTTTGGACGTTTTGGTTATGGTTGAGAGTTTGGGGTTAGCGGTAGGGTTCAGGATGACATTGAACCATTTTACGCTTACGGTTTTATTTATGAATTTACACTTGGACACATCCTTCGTCTCCCATAGGAAGAGTCTGCTAGAAGATATGCTCTCTACATACCACCTCATGCAAAAGGAGACCTGGACGGCCCCGCACCTCTTAGTTAGCCTACATCCAACGTGAGCTAGGGCCATGATAAAGCTGATAAAGCTAAGCATATAGCCACATTTGCCAAGATATATGTGCAACATCTTTGTAATCGCCTGCTCCGCAGCCGAAGGATTATGATGATTACCTTGGTTTTAGCCCTAGCCCCCAGATGGGCACAACAAAATTTCTTATTTTTTTTTTTTTTTTTTTACAAAATCTACTATTCGTTACGTGTGCTACAAGTCGTTTTTGGTATCTATATCCGGTTTGGTATGGACCCCTTTGGTATTTACCGGAATACCTACAGTAATCTATTGTGATCATTACCAGCTGAGGAGATATCCAAACCGTCGTAACGTATGCCCCTCCGTAACATCTAGATTCGTAATCATTGAAAAAAGGAAATGCGCGCCGTTATTTTCACAATGAAAACATTCCATACCAACCTAACAGGAGCAACAATGAGGATTTATTTTTCGCACAGGAGTACATTAAATTATTTCATTTGTGTTCACTTAAAGACTGCACTGCCCGATCTCAGCCTCGAAGACTTCACACCAACAAACCTCAGATTTTGCACCTTACAAACCCTTTTATTCTTCTCATCTAACCTTCAACATTTGACTGATTGCTTTCCCATTATGATGCCTATAGCTAAATATGGGTGTTTTACGGTACACCGAAAATATTTCGTTCTGGGTTATTGTTGTTCACATAACATGTTAAAGGGGCATTTCGTTATCCACGGCCTCGTCCCCCTATTATTTTTTTTTAATGCGCATGTTATACCTATCATCTAAACCGTTGGTCCTAGTATAGCATGCGTAGTAAATTTGAAATTCGTATATAGGTTTTCCCGTTTTATTTAACAACTATTGCATATATTTCATATCTGGTTAGGTTATAATTCGTCTTAGAAAATTGGATTGTGCATCTCGTGAAATACATTCGCAATAAACATTGTATTTAGAGTATATGACCACTGCATTTCCTAAATTGGTCATTAAGTTTCGGTCCCTTGGAACATAGAATTCGTCCCATCTGGTTGGTCGACGGCACTTGCACAAATATAATTCGTCTTTTTCATTATTTTTCATACTTTTATCGAGGTAATTCGTCCCCAGTATTACACAAATACAGTGTAGACCTATCTTCCTGTCTTCGGTTGCAATAGCCCCCGACAACACATGATGGATAGGTTAATTTGGATGAAGTCTAACATCATTTTTGATGGCCATGTTGATCATTTTATGCCTAAGAAATTACAATATATATAACAACGCAGTTTGAAAAACCGTTCTCTAAATTTCTAGATTTTTGTGCAATGATTTACCAATCGGGGCAGTCCAAACATAAGGGAAAACTTTGTTCCAAGTCACTTTCATTTCCAATGATCAAGAAATGTAAAAAAGTAAGAAGAAAGTCTAAAACAAAATAGAAAAATAAAGATGGAAAATGATGAAACTGAAAGTAAGGGCGAGGGTAAAAGAGGACATAAGACATTATAAAGTATAGTCCTATATCTATACACATGCATGCACACATTCACAAACACAAACAAACAAACACCAAAAATTAAAACAATATTGAAATATTTGGTAAAAGACGCGAAATACACTTAGAAATTAGGTTGCTAACCACATGAGTAGACGAAATGTACGCGATTATTTGGAAGAAATTAAAATTGAGCTGTATGATAGCATTTATCCAAAGTATGAAATAATTGACCAAAGACTAAATAAAGTTTACAAACAGACATTTAGCCATTTTTTAAGACGAATTATAACTTAACCAAATATGAAATATAACAAATGGTTTAAATCAAACGGGAAAACCTATAGTATAGACATGGTAGTATAGCGCGCCTTAATTTTATGTGCTTATAATTCGATAACTTAAGAAATTCTAATTTTGTTATCAGAGGCAGTGCGTATAACTAAAAACATCAAAACAGCCAAAGGGCAACATTAAAATTAATTTTAGAAATAAACTGAGGATAACTAGTGAATGATAAACAAAAATAAATGTTCTAGAATCCGAAAATGCACCTTTAAAATGGTATGTCGGATTAGATTCAAATGAAATTGTGGATCAGGTATGGTGGTGATGACCCTTCCTATGAAAACAGAGAAAACTATATGTTGTAATTGGTGGGTCCTTTATAATCGAGAAAGACCGCATGAAATTGGAACTGGATATGTTGATTGGAAGCAATGGTTGTAAAGTCGATATTAAGAATGTGATTAAGAAGAAAGTTTCAACAAGTTATTATGGGGGTACCACATTTTTCGTAGCCAGGAATTTATATGGGTGTAAGGATTTTGCAGAGTGATTTTTTTCGACAAAAAATTATTTTCTCGGTACGATGCGCTCGCCGCTGCCCCAATTTTTTTACCGTAGCCACCAAATCTGAGGGAGGGAGAAGAACGAACTCATCAGCTTGGACAAAACAGTATAATAACTCACCTAGTTAGTAATGATTATCCAATCATATTCACCGATTGCATTGACCGATAGGTTATTAACAAACAAACACCACTTCAAACAGCAGCTTTTAGACAAGCGGAGAAAAAATGAAACAATTAGATGACAAAGCGGACCTTTTCAACTTGATAGAAAGCGAAACCTTTGCCATAGGTTTTTTCTTGAAAAGTGAAGTTAACAGGAAAAAGTTTAGTCCTTGTTTTAAATTACATGTTTAACAAATTTTTATATTTCCGTGTGTGTGTGGTGTTCTTGGTTTTTGTTTCTGTCATCCTAATCTGTTGTCATTGGAAAAATTTTACCCTTCTGTTTAAAGCGACACTGGCACATTTGAAAAATAGTGCGCCCTCAAAGATTTTTCTACAATGATATTTTGCGATTAACCCATGAATGGTTTGTATTTTATTTTTCAGTATGGTGCCAGGGTTCTTCAAGCGGTTTTGAAATGGTTTGCCCTATAACTCATTTTTTACCTAGCCTCCACAATTCGCACCTAAACCTCCCCATGTACTTCTACAACACCTCATTGCATCTTGTCAGCGCTAATCTGATCATCCCAGGCACTGCCTTTGAGACCGCTGTCACCATTAACAATACCAACACGCTCTGATATTATACCCTACCCTCTTCTGTTCGTCTAGAAACGTGTCGATGGCAAACAAAATACCAAGACGTTATCGTCCGTTCTTCAGATACTGCTTCAGTGCATTTTGTGGAATGAATACGCTACCAACGATGGATTTCTTGTTTCTTTGGCCCTTTCCCAACTCACTTCTTGTACTCAGTATTATGTTGCATCGTATATACCGTATGATTGCAGGAGTATCCATCGTTTCTATCTGTGTGTCAGCCTTAATGGGGAAACAGAAGTGAATTAAAAACCAGATCAGGACAAGAACAAACCAAATTGTTCTTTCCTCCATATGAAAGCTACCGATTTTATGGCATAATAATGAGGATTTGACTGGGACTTTGGTAGAGGCGAACAGACCATCGCCGTAATTTCAGGAATCTCCACTCAAGTTCCAGAAGGATTAGGGCGTCTAAAGCTTTGGATGAGGAAATGATACCGGTTAACTCATGGGGTCAGAACTTTATTATATCTCCATTTTTAGGCAGACAATCTGGTTACATCTATAGAGTGTTAGCAACAAATAGTACAACAATATGGCAGATATCAAATATAGGTACTGTGCAAAATGTTACCGGGATGAGGCTTCTACGAAAGGAGACAGTTCAAGGGGACATGATAGTATAAATCGTCGCAGACAAACCTGTAATGGTATTCTAATATAATGAAAGGCCATTTGCCGAAGGTTCCAAATATAGGTGGTCCGGCAATGATTATCGTTCCATCTATGGAGTCATGGATCAACAAGGTCACATTTCCTAGTATTTGCTTCACAGTGATAGATAGTAGGTCATATTACATAAGTGTAATCATTAATTGCAGCAATGTTGATGGACTCATTTTTGATGACCGTATGACAATGTCAGACTGGAATCAGCTCACAACCCGTATGACTAACGCCATTTGTTCCATTCGCGGAAATGTATCCCGCAGGTGTCCCCAGTGTGGCTCATACTCAGCCCTCGATAAAGTTTTCTGTATCAGTCTATGAAATTCGTGCTGGTCAAGGATCCATTGCTTATCCTGCCGGAATAGCATATGCAAATGGTAAGTAATTCTAGAATTAATATTGGTCTAGGTGATGCTTTAAACGCAGCCACCGGTTGTTCATCGGTTATGCACTGGTTCTTTCCAGTTGGAGCCGGTGTGGCAGGAGATATGGTCCACGGATTCATAGTCACCTATCAAAGGTAAGGAGTTAGGGCACTCGATTTCAGTTGACTCTTCACGCTACATTAGTTCGCGCTTTATTACGTTGACGTTATAGAGCAAGGACTATGGCTACGGCGGACTATATATCATTTTACACCGGTTTCTATTGTCTCTAAACAAATAAAACACAGTTCACCACCATCAGTCAACCGGCGGTTGAGTTTTGCTGTAGCCCGTTGCAAAGTATGGAGAGACGTTTTACAAAAGATCATATGTTGATTTTTACCGCGGTAAGCGCCAATTGATATGTTCTATTTTAGATGGGATAATTGTTTATACTTATGAAAGCAAATCATAATTAACACAAGCGGAAAGTGTCACGGAAAACCTGTTGCATAGCCCGTCCCCTCTCCTGACTTATCTAAATAAGTTGAGATTCTTATATAAAGGAATATAACACAATGGCATATGAGGTATGTGTAAACAATAATGGTTCATGACCAAGGCCATCGCTAGACAATTTGTCAGGGGGGTTGATCACTGAAGAAATGTTATTGCCGCAGTAATGGTGGGTTAATTCTCTATCGCCAGACGTTGCTTTTTTGAGCTCCGGATTCATGAACATATGCGTGCGTAAAAAACATGTTCGAAAGGTTAGCGTCTGCAGACGTCTGCCGATGAAGTATGCACCGATCTTCAGAGTCCTTGCGTAGTGAGCATTATAAAACAATGCAACTAATAGCGTGCGGTTCGGGACCCACTTAAGGGCTATTAAAAACTGTCCTAAATAGATGTTCTTAAAGATCATTTCTGGTTGATCGTTTAAACCAAACTGCACACCGCATATACCTTGATACAAGGGCGCAAACCGAAAAGCTCTGAACGCTGGGTTCCAGGGGCCCGCTTTAGGGGCGCTGTTGGGGTGCAGGAGCAGAGTCCCAGTCGGGGTCCAGGGGGCGGAGCCCCCGAAGCTCTTGGATTTGAGCTATTCATAACCTTTAAGATGGCAACCTTTTGAGGGGTAAATAGTAACTAATTCAAAGAAAAGACTGGTTTCTAACTTTGCTCACTGAGACGGGCAGTACACATAGGAACTACACATAGCGATCGCCAATGACTTTAACGGGTGGGAAGCAGAGACCTCCCTGGGACCCAGGGGGCGGAGCTCCTAAAAGATCTTGGCTCCTCTCCCGTTTGCCCATTCCACTGCCGCGCTGCGCCCCTGATTTCTTAAATTGTTTTACTCATTTTGTTGTGCGTTCTGACGCCGTTCTCTTTTTGTTTCTTTCTTCCCCTTCTTTTCTCTCTTTTCTCTTTCTCTCTCTCTCCCTTTTTCTCTTTCTTTCTTTTTTTTTTGTTCTCTTCTCCTCCTCTTTGAGGATCGCTGGGGGTCCCACCCCCCACACATCCCCATGGCGACGGCCCTGTTCATGACACGAAATACACCACCACCTGAAATTTTAGAAATAATCTTTCTTTCGAGAGTATAATGTAAAACCATGCAAAATAAAGGATCATGAAATGCACCTCTTTAAAATTTTTAAAAATACAGTTATTATCTAAAATAATTTTAAGGAAATTGTATTCAAGGACAAATTTGTATTTTGTACATTTTAGCAGTCTTACAAATTACGGTGCACGAAAAGAATCAAATTGTACAGGCGCTTTGATGACCACGTTTCTTTCAAAAATGAAGAGGTTTGTCCATTATTCAGTAGGAACGCCAACGACGCATGTAACCGCTAAAGGGCCAATTGTAAGGGTGGAAATTTGGTGAGCAGCATGAGCACTCGTGGGGACCGGGTACGATATTTGTGCGGTTTTCCACTAGCATTAACCAGTTAATAGGTCCCGGTACTAGGGTGAACTTCGTTACCGCTTTAGACAACGGTATTCAAATATTCAAAAAACGATTGCTAAAATTTCATATTGTTACACCTGATTTCTAGTTTTCGGAAAACCTACGTTATGTCAACACGTTCCATGGTAACTGAGAAAGGCCGTTCTATGCCTAAACACGGGAACAAAACAGGAAATTGCTTACAGATAAATAGCAGTGGCAAAATGCTCGGTTCCAAAAAAAGCGGGACCAGCTGCTATTGCGGGACTACTACTAGGTTTCACAATATCTTCTTTTAGTCCCGCTAGGATATCAAATTTGGGGTCGTGTTTGAAGCCTTCTCGCGGCGAGCCCTGTAAGGCAATCGCCCGGTTGTGGCCAACTGATTCAACAAAAAATTAATTCAAACCTCGTGTTTTAAAAACACCACAGTGAACATCTTGAAGACCCACCATCATTCTAGGCGGACTGAGCTAATCCAGAGGAACTTTCCTTATGGCAAAGCACAAAACCAAAGTCTGTATTCCTGCAGCTGAACGTGAGGGTCTAACCCATGTTAAGCGGGGACCATCATCGTACAGCTCCCAGGGAGGAGAACCGGAGTGAATCATCCCCCAAGAAACCCACTGCGATCTGAAAATAAGCTGCAAATCGAAGGTTTGGACTTATTTGCTTCATCCCGCCCAACCAAGCATGGGATTCGCTCTCTGTGAAAGCAAGGCATACAAGTGAGATCAACCCTGCAATCTTCAATGAATTAGCCGATCCAGTGGATAACTTCTGAAGCAATGCGAACCCACTTCACCAACATTAAGCCACCAAGTTGAGGCAGACTTCAACTCCCATCCAGCAGTTCAGCGGAAGATCAGGTCTGCGGAGATTTCAACTGTAGAAATCCAGCATGGGGATACTCCAACATTGAAAGAATGGCAAAGCGGCTCTTGAATGGACTGAAGCCCAAGACCTCCAACTGATGTTTGATAGTAAGGATCCACCTAACTTTATATTCAAGGCAGTCATGGTATTTTTTGATTTTATTTGGACATTGGACCGTCCCGACCTGTCAACAGTCACCAGCGAAATCCGATCCCGCTGCTCAAGAACGGTCCTCCCTAGATTTCATGGGTCGGGTCGTGCCCTATGGCCTGGTCACCCGTGAAATCGGGTCACGATCTCGGCCTCTGCAGAGGGAGATGGAGTTCAGGAGGGCCAACTGATCCAAGTTCAAACGACTCACCAGCGAGCTGTAATCCACGCTGCCGGGCCCGGCTTCATCTGGCATCGGCGATGCATGTTCTGGCTTCTGCTCCATGCTCCACCGGGCGGGCTAGGCACCATCCGGGAGGCGAAGGGTCCCTGCTCCCCTGAGGGAACAAGGAATGCGAGGTATACAAAGTGTATTGTATTACCAACTGCGATGGCTGGTGAGAGTGGGGGGCAACCGGCTGCTGGGTCTGCTTGGCCGGGGGGACGCGCCGGGTGGGAGGGGGTAGGTGCCGTGTCAACTTTGCCCACTCGGGGCCGCGGGGGAATGTGGCGCCGTTCAACGGGCTCGCGGGGCGTGGCTGTCCGGCTGGGCAGTGTCCTGTCTCTGGGATTCGTCGCTTCAGTGATTGTCGACGGTGGAGGGTGGCAGGGCCCACTCTCGTGCTGTTGATGCGGAGATTGGACAGCTTCTGCCAGGGACCTCCCCGCCGTCGGGCCCCATGTCCCAAACCCGTTCGCCTGCGATGAGATCCGGGGGGGCCCGGAAGGCAATTAGGCTTCAGGGGTGGGTAGGGACTCCTGGCGGTGGCAGATCCATGACGATTCTTGAAGAGTGTGGCACCGGGGCTGTGCGATGGCTCCGGCTCCTCCTTTATACGGCATGGGAGCATCAACTGTTCCCTCCAGATGGAAAACTTGCGGGGGTCGTTGCGGTTCCTGGGCCCAGGAGCGCCAGCCCAAGTGAGCCCAAGGTGTGCGACCCATCTCGATGCTGTCTCACATCTGTGGGGTTGAGCGACTGATATTCGGCAGGATCGGTGATGCGGTCGAGGCAGATTTGCCCCGCACCCGGGCTGGATTTCGGGGAGGTGGATCAACAACTGATCAGATGGCAAGACTGGTTGATGACATCGGGGCAGCCTTCCAGAGGGGGCGGAAGTTTGGGGCGGTCTTCATGGACCTAACTGCTGCGTGCGATGCAGTCTGGCATCGAGGTCTCTGTCTCAGGCTACTCAAAATCTTCCCTGATGTCGGGCTTGTCGGGTTCATTGTGCTGCTCATCCGGGACTTATCTTTCGTCCTTGGGGCATCGGGTGGGCGACGCGTTGGAGGGCGCAGGCTTCGGAATGGTGTCCCACTGGGTTCTGTCCTGGCGCCCGGTCTCTTCGGCATCTGCGTCTCAGGTGTGCCGGGGGGAGATTGTTCGCGGTGCTCCTGCGCGGACGGCGCGGCACTTGGAGTGGCTGCTGATTCCTTTGAGTCCTTGGAGGCAGTGTTGCAGGGGGACCTGATCACTGTGGGCCAGTTCTTCCACCGGTGGCACTTGGGGCTCGGCAAGCCCGGGGCCGTCGGCTCTGTTTTTCCGCCTTGCGGGTCGATGCGCAGGGGGAGAACTTGGCATCACTCTGGATGGAGAAAACTGTCACATGACCCAACACCGAAGTACCTTGGCGTCACAATGGACCGCAGCCTTACTTTCAATCAACACACCAAGGCAGTCGCTGCCAAGACGCAGTCTCGTGTCAACCTCCTCAGAAGGCTCGCAGGAACTGGATGGGGTGCATCTTTTGACACCTTACATACGTCAACTGTTGCCTTGGCATACTCCACTGCTGAATACGTTGCACCAGTATGGAGTCACAGTGTACATTCACACAAGATTGATGTCGTTCTGAATGATGCAATGAGACTTGATTGGTAATCAGCGAAAATAAGCGTTTAACCGGGAACAGCTCAACGGACTTGGTTGTACGCCCCTACATAAAAGAAAGAAATAAAGAGCGCGATATAATGTCTCTGTTAGGGTTGGTTGTTTTTTGTCAGGAGAGACTATATAGAATTTGCGCGGTTCTCGGCTTCGCGGTTTGCGGCACCAACGTTAGGGTTGCCAAGATCGGCACAGAAGCTAATCAGTCGTGACCTTCAGCATTAGTAGACTTAGTAGTCCCTGTCTAACTACTCCAGGGTCTTTTGGAATCTATACCACGGTCCTCTTCCCCATTGTCAAATTGTCCAAGGTCATAACTACCACTTTGCTCCTTCCCAACTACCCAAGATCTCCTTCCCAACTGCCTCAGAATCCAATTTCAGCTACCGTAGTACGTCATTCCAAACTAATTCAAATGGTCCCTATTTTTCAAGTTTCCTTTCCCAACTAACCCAATTCCCCCTTCCCAGGGTTTCCCTTCACATTTGAACGTTTTGACAAACACCTCCTTCCACGAACACCTCCGCACCCAATCCATTTCCCCTCTACACCAAATCGAAAAATAAAAACAACTAATAAAAGTAAACCAACATATTGAATATTTGTTAATCTTTTCTTGGTTGAAAAACCTTGTGCGCCTGGCTGGACTCGAATCGCCAACCTACGTATCACTAGTACGGTGCTCCTACCAATTACGGCGGTCCGGTAAGTACGTATATCCTGTTTCTAAAATTGAAAAAAAAAAGTTGGCGTAAATTGAAACCAGCGTTTTAAAATTCTCAAGACTGGAATAATACCGAAAGGCATTGTGGGAAAAAGGGATGCGGCCCGTAGCCATTGCGTGTTCACTTTTCCGTGTTTGCGGGTTCAGACCCAATTACGATACATATTGAAAACAAAACATAGTAACGGACCCTCTGATGCAAAAATCTCCATAGAACCCCTTCGTTTTCCGGAGATATTTGAGATTTGGTTTCATTTGCATGCATTCGCTATGATGGACTGATAACGTTAATCTCTCACGCAGTACTAATTTAGATAATATCTTTCGCAGTCTGTGACACAGACTACACACTTTCCGGACCGCCGTACCAATTAAGCCAACAAGCCAGTGTTGGTAGAGGAGCGACAGATATCATCTACAGGTGTTAGGTCCAAACTGGATAACAGTATCTTCAGGACTGCTCCTAAATAGAGAATTACCGCGTGAAACCTTAAAGGTCCCAGGAAATGCAAATAGAATTGATGTGGTTTGTGTCAAGTCTACAAGGAGGGACTAGAAAGCATTCAATATTAGGTTGGTGATGACATCATTAGTGAAATTATTGATTTTTCAGAAAGTAATAGGAAATTCCAGGTGACTGGTGTACATCTATTCATGGCACTGACTAAAAATAGATAGTTTCACTAATGATGTGACTGGTAGTGTATTCTTTTTTCTGGCCCGTATTGGAATGGAATGTCCCATAAAGATTTGGAGTAGGTTTATCATCTCATTTCCTGGGAACAATTAAATAGCAATATTGGCAAAAATAGAGTTCCACTCAGAATTTTACATAGTTTATCCGTATGGTAGACGGCTCCGCATAATGTCGTCGGTCCCACAGACGACACAGATGCTGCAGTAAGCCGTCTGGTGTGGCCTTTAGTATGGCACTCTAGAGCGGACATAAAACTTCGAGTTTGACAAACCGCGTCGAGTTTGCAAAATGCAACGCGATGACGCGACGGCGAATTTGCAAGTTTGTAAAAATAACGCGATGACGGCGAAAGTTTGCATGTTCGTAACGCGATGATGGCGAGAGTATGCAAGTTTGTAACGCGATGACGGCGATTTTTATTTTTTATTTTTGTATTTTTTTTATTTATTTTTTATATTTATTTATATATTATTATGCACTATTTATTCTAATATGTATTTCAAAATACACAGAATGTATATAATAATAAAAATATAAAAATATAAGTAAATATAAATAAATAAATATAAATAAAGAAAAATAAATAAATGAATAAAAACAAATAAATAAAAAAACGAAAGAATTAAATAAATAACTTTTATAAATATAAAAAATTAGAAATTTTTCTTTTTTTAACAATTTTAACACTAATGACTAAACAAAATGACAAATAAACTAAATAAATAAATAAATTAAAATAAAGATAACTTATATAACTATAAATAAATAAATAAAAGATAACTTTATTAAATATAAATAAATATAAATAAATGGAAATTAAAGATAAAAATAAAATAAAAACATTTAAAAAATAAATAATTAACAGTATTAGGGTATTAGAGCTTTATTTTGCAAATTGCCAAAAATCGCCGTCATCGCGTCACAAACTGCAAACTTTGCCGTTATCGTGTTGCAAACTTGCACACTCCCCGTCATCGCGTTACAAACTTGCCAAACTCGCCGTCATCGTGTTACAATTGGCAAACTTGCCGTATCGCGTAGTTACAAACTTAACACTCGCCGTCATTCGCGTTACAACTTGCAAAATCGCCGTCACACTAGTTACAAACTCGCGTTGCTGCAAATCGGCTTTTATGTCCGCTCCTCTAGCGTGCCATACGTTAGGATGGCGCCATGATATACCTTGGGGGCGCATGGAAGACAAAAAACTCACCGTAAGGGTTATAGAGGGATAATTGAAATAATCGATCGATTTTCTTAATTTGGCTATATGTATGTTCATTGATGTAGGTGACAATCTGAAAGAAAAAAAGGGGGCACCGACTCGTTTGAGCTATAGGCTGTTCAAAAGTGTGTTATTTTCAAACTTTGGGACAGAGGCTCTATGGGAAAAACCGGAAAAAAGGTTTGTAGTTTTTTAGGCAGAAAATATAAAACAAATCGAATCGATTTTTGATTTTCTACTTGTTAGGAACCTTTATAAGATCTTTTGGCGCCACTAATAAAACTGGGTGAGTCACCGACTTAGTTTCGAGAAAAACGACGAAATAGAGCCTATAAAAATTCCATTTTGCTTTCAAGTGCGTCCTGTTTGCATGACAAAATCGCACCTTCCCCTTGCGTATTGACGCACAGAAATAAGCGCAAACCCATGCCAAGTACTCGTTTGCAAGAGCATTGGCTTTTGTTGAGCAGCAAGCAATAACTCTTGGTGGTGGGTGGTGGGTTATTGGCGGCTGATAGTGAGTGAGTGAGTGATTTAGTGAGGAGTGAGTGAGTGAGTGTGAGTGTGAGTGTGAGTTTGAGTGAGAGTGAGAGTGCAGGAGAGAGAGAGAAGAGACAGAGAGACGACAAGCCTTACTTCCCCACACCTTTCATAGTTCCTATAAAAATCGGGTTCTTGACTTTGAATCTAAGATCCCGAAAAACATTCCTCTCTCTTCCTGGCTCCATGCGAAATAAAATCCCTTTATCTCAGGGATGGGAATTAAAGTTCTGAGACAACTACTTAGAAATTAAATGCCATGGCATAAGTAATGTGTCTCATTCGAAATTGCGAGATATTGGCTCTTAGTATAAACCAAACGGCAACAGACTTTTCAAACTGTTTCACACTTTTTCGTGCCTTCATAAACCCCAAAATTTAAACGCACGACACTCTCCCCGCCACACCCTTAACATGGTTGTGTCGTTATTCGTTTTTAATGTCGGTAAATGGGCGTTTTGTCGGCAATCGGTGACCCTACACGACACCCACAACCGACAACCCCCACACTGTAGAACATTCCGTAAATTTTCGGAAATCTAGTTTTTGAAACCAATAAAAATAAAAAAAAAAAACACATCAAAAAGTTTAAGTTACGGAATATTTCAAAAATGTCTGCACAAAATCGCGGACTTTTTTTTTTTTATTTCCGTAAATTTTAATTTTGTTAAAGACACTTTTTTTCCCAAATATGAGACAATTTCTGTAAAATTACTGTCAAAGTTCCGTTACTTGATGGAAATTCTGTAAATTTACCCCAAACAGTCTGGAAATGCTGCCTGCCAGAAATGCCTAAAGTTACGAAAATTTTCTAACAGTGCCCATCTATGAAAATGATTCGGGATGCCCCTGGATGTGATAACAAAATTGTTATGCGACGCGACACATATGTTACATGTTCTGTTGAATGATTGTTTCTTCTGTTTACTTGTTTATGTAACTCTTGTACAGCGCCTCGGTATAGGTTGCCTAGATAGATTGCGCTTTATAAAGCTATTATTATATTATAATTACTAGCGTAGGCCCGCGCTTCGCGCGGCTCCCGCTATTTGAGTGAACGGAAGCGATCACTGACACTGAAGCGATCACTGAAGATTGACACATATGGGCGCAGAACTACCGCATCCAAACCCGTCCCCTGAACTGTAGGATCCCCGAGTGCACTTGACGAACATTTTGTATTGTTTACACTCTAATACTCCAATTCCCGACCTATCACATCCTATAGCTCATAATTGTTACCGATTTCTAAGGAAACGTCAACAGAATATTTAATCTATCCCGTAATACTTTCCGTATAATTTTATTTTTTCTCGTATTTTTTAATAATAAAACTTCAATATTTAATTCCCGTATAATTTTCCGTGTAATTTTTTTATCAAAAGTACCACCGTAACCCGTAGTTCCCGTATTTTCCACATTATTTTCCCATAACTCCTCAAACTCCCTATACAGTTTTCGCCATCCTGTAGTTTATGACCCCCCGTCACAACAGCCCGTATTCGTATTTGCAGCAATATCCTTTACTTAAGCCTATATAGTCCTTATTTCTACATATTACAACGTCATATTTCATTTTTTCCTTCTCAAACTCCGTGGGGTAACCCTAGTAATCCATACATACGACAATCAAAGCGAAAAAACATGACGTGTTCTTGGACCATTTCTTTCTTGCCCCACACTGGTTTGCCGGTGTACCGCACCATAGCGTCCTTTGCGAGTGATCGCCCGTTGCCACGCTAATAACACACCCGTCCGCGTTTACGCGTGCCCCCGTCTCATGCGTAATCACCCGTCGTAACGCACCACGCATACGCACCGCTTAGTAATGCTTACCCCACCACAAATGGTAATTTACCATAGCAACCGAGCACATTTTCGTTCATTTTTTTTTCAGCCATTTATGAACGGATTTCATCCAATATAGTGTAGGAACCGTCCGGAATCGTCACGCACCTTCATGTGACTTTACCGCTCTTTGAAGCAAAACTGGCGGAGCTTTCATGCACAAACCCACCTACATACAATACTCACCCAACATTCGCAATTTATAGATGATTATGAAACGAGGCAAAAACTACAACAATTCTCATGCGTGTGCACTGTGCATGCATACGCGGCACCTAAGCAAGATCTCCACGACGCCTGACTGCGAGTGCGTAAGTGTTAGCGCAAACTGACACGCATTACGCAGAATGGCCTTCCTTTCAATTATCCTCTATAACCCGGTATAGAGGACCAGGGTTATAGAGTCTAATTGAAGAAAAAGGCATGTCTGCGTACGCGTGTCAGTTTGCGCTGCCACTTACGCACTCGCAGTCAGAACGTAGGAGATCTTTCTTAGGTGCGCGTGATGCATGCACAGTTCACTCGAGCACATTGTTTGCGTAGTTTTTGCCACGTTTCACAAGGTGCGCGGTGTCCGCATAATCAACCTATTGTTAATCACATCCAGGGGTTAGACACCCTAATCGTTTTCATAGATGTGGGTGTCGGTAGGGTTTCGGTAGGGTCAACCGATTGCAGACAAGCGCCCATGTACCGACATAAAACGAATGCGACAACAACAAGTTAAGATGGGTGTGGGTCTGGGAGTGGTGTCTTTGTACGTTCTTAAATTTGGTGGTTTTATGACATATTCCCGAAAAAAAAGTGTAAACACTTGAAAGTGTCTGTTGCGTTTTGCCTTTTTCACAGCAGAGCCAATATCTCGCAATGTTACAAACTGAGACACATACTTGTGCAATGGCATTTAATTTCTAAGTCAGTTGTCAAAAAAAATCAGACTTTAATTCCCATCATAGATAAAGGCATTTGTTAATTCTCCTGGAGCCGGAAGAGAGGAAATGTTTTTCGGGATCTAGTTTCAAGTCAAGAACCCGATTTTATAGATAGTAACATAGGAAAATGTCTGGGGAAAGTTTTATACCTGAACAATGTGACGATCCGGATAAACCAGATTCCCTTCTGTTTTCATTATCCCTACATGGCCCTGAATTACCTAATTTGTTTCCTTGTTATAAGCCCTATCTATATTTATAAACCAATTGTGTGCCTAATTTGAAACAAAAATTTTCGCAACTCACTCACTCACCACGTCCTGCGCTCACTCACTCACTACCTCACAGAGTTTATTAATTCTCTTGCTAACGCGTACTAGACATGGTTTGGGCGCTTATTTCTGTGCGTCAACACGCAAGGTAAGCTGCGCTTTTGTTTATGTAAACAGGATGCACTTGAAAGGAAAATTGCAATTTTTAAAGTCATATTTCGTCGTTTTCTCGAAAACTTAAGTCGGTGACACCCAGTTTTATGATGCGCCGAAAAGATCTTTATAAAGGTTCTTACCCAAGAGAAAAAAAAGCGTTCGATTTGTTGTATTTTATGCCAGGAAAACTACAAACTTTCCTCCGGTTTTTCCCATAGAGCCTGTACAATTTTTGAAATGATACACTTTTTGAACAGCCTCTAGTTCAAAAACGAAGTCGGTGACCCCATTTTTATTTCAGATTTGTCACCTGCATCAATGAAAATACCATATATCCAAATAAGAAAATCGATCGATTATTACTTATCCTCTATAACCCTTAACGATAGTAAAACAAAAACAACACTCCACTCAACTCAAGAGTATTGGAAATAAAAAAAAAAATGCCGCCAAAAGCTTATGAAACCGGGACATCTTTCCAGGAATAAAGCACAATGTTTATTCCGTTAAGGTTTCCGAATTCATAAGTGTGTTTGAAAATACGTGCGTCATATGGGTCAGGTTCCGGAAGCTCCCCAAAAAAAGAGCCCCTCGGAAATATAGTTTGTTTCCGTGTCAATAAATTTAATCATTTGGCCGACCGAATGTGTTTAAAATGTATGACGTTACAATATCTGATTGACGCACCTTGTTAAGTTTTAAAAAAAAAACTCCCCTGCTCTCCCTTGGAATCTAACGGTGGGTCCCTAGAAACCTTAGTGTAGCTCTGTGCAGAGGAACGATGAGTAAACTAAACTTAAAGTCACATCTTGGTATGGACTTACCGCGACATATATAGTCGTGTTGCAATCAAAACTACATACGCAAGTTTCAAGTTGAATCCTTACACGCACAGATGGCAAAAATACAGATTTTATTCCGACAATGTCACGGCTGTACACAATGTGAACGCTGCACATCTTTATTCCTGTAAACCATATTTAACAACCGCCGCCGCAATACCGAAACCGAATCCAGCGAATATATCACGTGACGTTCATCAGTCCTGCCACAAACCGCATCCGCATCCTTGTGAACTTCGTTGGCACGCATAGGAATAAGCGAAGTTCGTTTGGAAAGTTTTATTGCAAAAAACTCTACCCTTTTTAAACCTCAATGATTTGGAAAAATGTAAAGAGGGGATTTTAGATATATTTTAGAAGAATAACGGTCTGATTTTGGGAACCGGTATCTCTTTACGACGAATTGAACCCAAGGCGATACCATTATTTTAAGTGGAAGAACGAGGCCGTGAGGCCGTGTCTTCCACGCTTCCATGATTTTCCTTCCCAAAAGCATACCTTTTTCTCAATCTTAAAAACAGCTTTAATCATTTAAGGTCAATCTTTAACCCAATTCTTCGCGATGCTTTACGACTTAAGGTGTTGGCATCATGATAAATGAATTGGGCCGTCGAATTTCTTTACAATTTGATATATAGTCACATTCATTTGTGCTGATAACAATCTGAAATAAAAAATAAGGCTTACCATATTCGTTTTGGAGAAAAAAGACCTTTCAAAAAAGTACATTTTTGCTATCAATTTACATTATTTACCACGCAACTCTATGGAAATGTGATTTACCGATACTAAAGTGCTCCCAAAAAGATACAAAGGGGCCCGAAAACATTTTCTGATTTTCACATATGTTTAGGTCTTAGTTGCATACTTGAAAATACCGGAATAAAAAAAATGGTGTCACCGATTAGTTTTCCTGAAAATTGTCGAAAAGGGACCTTTTAAAGAAGAGGGAAATTTCGTCTTCACTAGAGACTATGCGTCTCGCGTTATTTACGCCTATATGTCACGCACCAAAACAAAAATGGGTGAGTGAAAGGGGAGAAGCGTAATTAATCAGGCGCGTTCTTAGACAGGTCCTAGCAACATCAAAGTTCTACGCGAATTTGCAAACGCTTTACGAATTCGCGTAAATGCAGAAGTGAAAATCGCTCATGATTTTTGCGACGCTAAAATTAGACAAACGAATGCACCCTTGCTCATCTCCGAGTTTATTAAGTCGGCTTGCGCGTACTCCTTAGCAACCAAATCATAATGCCACCACCTTAGAGTGTTTGCGTCGTCAGAGACCCTATCGATGAAATTCGCCTAAATTAACATATAGGTTACTTTAAAGGTCCATGGACACGGCTGAGTAGACATTTCTTAATTTCTTACATTTTCGTACCTCAATTTACATTATCCTGATTATAGTTCCCATTAAAATTAAATAAAAAAAGAAAAATTAAAAATGTTAAATTTCAAGGATAAAATACCCAAACTGACAGGGACTTCTCCTGTTTTCGCGACCGCGTATCAAGATGCTGGAGTGGATTTTGACCCCGTTTTAATGAGACGTCAAGTAACCAGTTTGTACCAAAGCTCCACGGGGCTAACCCTAACCGCAAACCGCACACTCCAGCATTATTTCTCCTTGTCGGTTTCTTTCCTGGGAACTTGAATAAAAGCTATCTGTTCCGATCTCCTTGTCGGTACGCTCATCGCTGGTGCAGCCGTCGACAATACAAGCCGCATTATAAGCGTAATTTAGGCACCAAATCAAGAAAAAATTTTTATGCCATATGAACACATCTTCCGACGAATATCACGAGAAGTCAACTGTTGAACGTATGCAATAAACTGGGCCCTCGCACGCCCGTTCCACGTATAACGATCATGAACGCGTATCGCGGTCTTGCGTATTTGTCACTCGGACGTCACTTCTGGTTCAACGCTGCCATCGCGATAATCACTTTCGTTTTGGAATTTTTCCTTGAAAGCTATCCAAAACCAATGGTATTATGCCCAATTTTTATCAAATATACGGTTTCTCAATACTGCTTCATGCAGAGTTTACATTGATACCAATACATACTATGAATAAACCATTTTTTGGTGGTATTATAAGTTTGTTTAAAACATGTCACATGGCCCTTTAAAATGTGTATATAACAAATATGAAAAAGAATTAGGGGGTACGGTACTCATTTTGAGCTATGAATGGTTAAAAAAGGGCATTTTCTCCCAAGGTACTACAGTAATCTATGAGAAAATTAAAATTTGCAACCACATGATGACTTATAGTGAAATAACGATTCGATAGAATTTTTTAATTTTTTATTATTGTAAACAGTTCAGAGTTTTGATGAGATCTTTCGAAAATGTACTAAAAATAGGGGGTACCGGGATTACTTGTTGGCCCCAATCAAAATGGCCAAATTGTCAAAAAATAACGTCTATTTTGGCACCGGGCGTTGTCAAATCCGAGACTCATATGCACCATTTGGTGCGTGCCATCGCGTTGATAAAGGCGCGATCTAACGCTAGGTTTTCGCTTAACGGCCAGACGCTTCTCTTGTGACTATAACAAATAAAATCCTTTACTTCTTGGGTACTGTTTCAGAACTATAACGGTTCTTCTTTTAAATCATTGTCAAGAAACGTAGGCCTATAAGTGAGCTTTACCATTTGTAAAAGTGCAATATGCTTGAAATGCATGGGGGGGGGCAGTTTTCATGTTTTTGTTCACACTAAGTTTTTAATTCCTTGTCCTACAAATTGGTTTGCGTTTGGTTCAGTGGTAAGGAATTCTAAATCAATTATGCCATTATTAATCAGCTTTTTATTTTTATTTAGTTTTGATTTATTTATTCATTTATAGTTCTATGATTTTGTATTGATGTCAAACTCCCGGAAAAAAAAGTGGGTAGGATCTTTCCGCACAGGGCGGTGACGGCTTGATAACGGAGAACTTTTTTGATAAAATTAAACAAATCGGTCCAACGGGTAACTAATTTTTTCAGATAAAATATAAAATTTGGGTAACTTTATATGCCGTTAATGTGTTAAAGAAAAGGGGCCGATTCCGTAGGCTGGCTGAGGGTTTACTAAACTGTCCGGAAACAGTCCCGAAAGGCCTTTGTCTTTCCCCGCTGCACACACCCTATACAAAACCCTACCAAACACCCACCCTTCCCTGGCTATGTCCTAAAAAGAACCATCTTTTTTGATTCTTTGTAGAACCAGAAAAGTTTCTGTGGGCAAGACATGGTTATTTTTGTAAAATCTTAAACTCTATAACCTTTGAAGTATGTTTATAAAGCACCCTTATTTCTGTGAGTGTTTAGGCCTATCTTTTTCTTCCACATCCTTCCAACATATCCATTATTTATAGGCATATCTCTGATATTTCTACGATGCGGCGTACTTCAACGGTGCCTGTTGCACGGGTCGGTCGCTTCCTTTGTTTGAAGTTAGATACCTGTTCATGTCCTTTTAATTTCTGACATTAGCGATTTTTCTTTTAAGAACATGTTCTTTTTTTGCTCAACAAAACATTTTTTGATTATGGCGAATAGAAAGGGCATGGTCAACTCTGTCTTTTGCGCTTTCACACAACCATCGCATTTGTACTCGCTGAACACACGAGTTCTCACGCTGAAATCTGCGTGTGCGCCATACGCACATTCAAAGCAGGCGCAAGGGAAATTTGAAATACGCATGCCAGTAGCTGAACTCATTCCTGACGACGCAAAATACCTTAAGGGTTATAGAAGGATAATTGAAATAATCGATCGATTTTCTTTAATTTTTGATATAATGGTTATTTTACGTGATGTAGGTGACAAATTCTGCCTAAAAATAGGGTCACCGACTTCGTTTTTGAGCTATCGGCTGTTCAAAAAGTGTATTATTTTCAAGAAGTTTGTACAGAGCTCTATGGGTAACACCGAAAATGTTGCGGTTTTCCAGGCATAAATTTTAAACAAATCGAACGATTTTTTGATTTTTCTACTTATGTTAATAACCTTTATAAGATCTTTTCGGCGCAATAATAAAAACTGGGTGTCACCGACTTAGTTTCCGAGAAAAGGACGAAATAGACCTAAACATTGCAATTTTCCTCAACTGCGTCCTGTTTGCGTGAACAAAAGCGCAGCATAGCTTGCGTATTGCCGCACGGAAAAAGCCGCAAACCCTGCCAGTACCCGTTCGCAAGCGGCATTGCCTCTTGTTGACAGATCAGCGGAAGCAATAACCGCTTGTGAGATTGGCTGATTGGGGGGTTTGGGAGGGCGCGTGCAGTGCAGTATTGCCTGAGTGGTGAGTGAGTGAGTGCGTGAGTGAAGATTCAGTGCGTGAGTGAGTGATGGAGTGAGTGAGTGAGTGAGTGAGTGAGTGGAGTGAGCGAGTGCATCGAGCGAGCATATGAGTGCATCGCAACATTTTTGTTTTCAACTTAGGCAAACAGATCATTTGAAATTAGCCAATCAAGAAAAATAACTAAGGTATTCGTGGCATAAGGGATAATTGATAAGGGTTTATTTTTTTCGGATTTAATTTGTTCCGCTAAAACTTTCCCCACACCATTTCATATGTTTCCCTATCAAAATCGGGTTCTTGACTTGAAGCTAATATCCGAAAAAAACTTCCCTCTTTCTAGCTGGCTCCTCCATGATTCGAAAAAAATCCCATTGAATTAAAGTTCTGATACAACTATTAGAAATTAAATGCCATGTGGTTAAGGGTGTCTCATTTGGAAAATGTGAGATATTGGCTCTTAAGGCAAACAGCACAAGACTTTCCTGCAATATTTTAAAAGTTAAAAAAAGAATAATTAATAAAAACACTAAATTTAGGAACGTACAAAGACACCACTTCCCGAACACACCCACCCTCCTAACATGTTTGCGTCGGTACTGGGCGGTTTGTCGGCAATCGGTGACCCTTACGACACCCAACCCGGCACCCCCACATCTATAAAAACGATTCGTGGGCTGCCCCTGGATGTGATTAACCAAATTGGTATTAACTATAGTATTATTGCGATGAACACGAGGCAAAAACTACCAACCAAAAACGCAACCATCTCGCGGGGTGAAATGTGCATACATCACGCGCCACCTAAAAGATCTCCTACGCTCTGACTGCGGAGTGCGTAAGTGGCCACCGCCAACTGACAGCAAGTTACGAGAATGCTTTTCTATTTCAATTATCATCTATAACCTTACAATACAAACAAGAAAGGAACTTGCCACCACCCGTGACAAACAATCTGAAACCAACCGTTGGACGCAACGATCATACGCATCGAGACGCAACGTAGGCAGAGGCGCGCGCGAAGTAGCAAAACGCGGTATGACGTGAGCGCTTTAACCTAAAATAACTTCAATACGCAGCGCGTAAACTACCGGGGTTCAATTAAAACGAATTAAACCCGGGGCACCAACCAATGAAATTGCTAACATTTCACAGATGTTTAAGAATGTGAACTTAACAAAGGTTTTAGTTGGCGTAACCCCACAGAGCTGGAATAATAAACCAAGAGGGGATCGCGCGTGTTATTGAATAGTCCAGCAGCGTAACGATTTCTCAACACTTGCGCGCAATCCTTGTTGTTTCGCAACCAACCGCGCGTCGTCGCTGTTCCTGCACAAGCACACGCACTTACAAATCTGTGCGTCGCGAGTTATGTTATCATGTTTGCATTTTTTCCCAGTGTTCCATTGGTCCAGGTCGAAAAACCGATTTTTCTGCAATATTATCGCTCCATCTAAAAAGATCCCTGCATTCCTAATGCAACAAAAAGTATCCCGATGAACCCCTGTTAATTTGCTTAGGAAAAGAGATATATTGAGTCCGAGTGATTATGCATGTGGCAATCGGTTTTTATTGTTGTTTTCACTCGCTAAGTGTGACGAACGTAAATACCGCGTGTCTCATAAATATGTAGTAGAATTTTCCAAATACGGATACGACGATATGTAACCAAATATGGTGGTGCCCAAACTGATAATTGAGTGGCCGTAAATGCTCCTTATAATACTTTTGGGCACCTTGATTTTGGTTACTTTGTTTCGGAGAATCTTCGGGTCTGGGTGTAATATTTACGGACGTTTTGTACGTCGTTGCGTAACACAACAACCATACAAATGGGACATTTTGATAGGGGTCGCGCAGCTTTTCCAGAGTCTCCTCTTGGGAACCCGATTCCAGTCAGACACTTAGTTACATTTACAGCATTTGAACATATTGTGTGATATTTTATTCCCCTTTTATTTCAGTTGATGCGAGACGAAATGACGATAAACAACAAAGGAAAAGATTGGATCGCTCAACTGGTAATAATGAGCTATAAGGTCATATTCGAAAGTCACTAATGCGCGGTTCAGGGCAATCTCCGTACTTTTCAATGTACCCGAGTACCTTCTTCGTATCTGAGATTTATTATTTTATTTTGAAAACCTGTATTCCTCAAGAATCCCAACTTATTTTCTAAAAATTACACACAAATGTGCCACTTTTGATAGATTTATATATTTTAAAGGAAAACAACATTTGAATTAAAGCTGCATTTTTATTTCATGTTAAATTAGACATTTGCGATATAGTCTTTCGTCACGGGCCAGAACTTGACGAACCACCGATCATTCGATCGGTTGGTGTGGGCAGACCTAAACCGGCCTTGTGGCAAAACTATGTGTTTTCTTTCGCAGGAATACTCCAATGATCATGAAAACCCTCGGGGGCTGGTACGGTTTCATATTTAGATAATTTCATTATTATGGTGCCGATAGATTCTTACCATACATCCGCTTTAACTGTTTATTTTTGTAAATAATATACAATCCAAAATAATAACAATAACAATATTCTCTTATTCACAAGTCCAAAAACTTTCTTCTGTCTTTCATTTCAGTGAATATATCCACACAACCGCATTAATGTATTTCAATCCCATTTACCATATAGAACGCCCTCAAAACTGCAGGCATCCCCTCCCGATGCACATTATAACCATATACAGGAATATAAATCGGAAATATTTTTCTTCTGTATTCGGTCACTTTCATACGACATTCCCCCAGTGTTAGATTTAGGCCTTAAAAAAAAACCTTAAACTTCATCATACGTGCCAGTGGATGGATTATTTTTAAGGTGGGTGACTCAACGCAACCTCGTCCCTACTTTATCCCATTAAAATTGAGATTTTGGTATCAGAAGAAAGTTCATATTTGTCTTTTTCTCATTACCTTTATATTTTATTGCCCAGAAATGTTTCCTTTTGATGTATAACAAAACAGTCTAAAAATGTGGTTAACCTGCAGTCTTATATACCCTGTCCTTGGCCAATTTGATATATTCACTTCTACTATCCAAACTGTTGACCGATTTAGCGTCCATTTTGTAAGAGTGTAATTGAGTGTTTTATGGTGACCGTTATATTGGGGAGAAAACATAATTCGAAACGCGGACCATATTGAGTCCCCACCTTTATGACAAAAATTGGGAGGAAAATTTTTTTTTTTTTTTTTTTTTTAATTTACTATTTTTTATTTTTCATGTTTAAAAAGAGAGTTTGATAACGAATGACTACAAACATAAAGCCACAACCCCCTTAATCTGAACATTCCGTTTCAAAATGCGGCGCAATGTTTAGTTTCCTTATTGTTCTCCTGTTTCGTAGGATGTGCATTGCTCAAGAATGTAAGCATACTCTAATTTTTATAATCGCCACATTAAACTCCTTAGGAATTCTAAATGTTCCTGATATCATTACAGGGATTGAAGCAAGCAGGATTAATCCTATAATCTCAACGGAGGGTGAAGACGTCATCACCCGAGGCAATGTGTGCAGATTGTGAAGGTAGAAAAAAATCTTTGTAAGTTTATATGGTTTGCGGTTGTAACCAGTGGTTTTCTATTGTTCTAAACTATGAAAACACGGTTTAACTGCTGAACAGCAGGTCAACCGGCGGTTGAACTCACCCCTTAATAAAAAACTTTTCAAAGGACATTTCACAAAGCTGCCTGATTTAATGTCATAGATCCTGATTGTGCGATTAACATCTTAATTGCTTTTTGTAAATTGTTTTTTGAAGGTGTTTTTTTCGTTTTGTTTTTTTACAACATGAAGAGACAATGGTAATTCCCATAATTCTATAGTTAGAAATTGAATGTGTTATATATTTAAAGTCCTTCTGGGGAATCTTCTACGACTATAGTGGGGGATTTTCCAGGTATGGTGCAAAATAAGTGGTGACACAATATGACGTCATCACTCATCAGTGGGGTTCAAGATTATCAACATCTCGTGGTGGAACCCACGGTCGGTACCGATAATTTTCAGGCGAATGATAATCACTGAGGCTACGCTAACATGTTGTCTTTCTTAATTCAATGTATGTCTTTTTAATTCGCTTTGTCTTTTTTATCTCACTGTATTTTAATCATGCCCCGCGTCAGAGGACAATATCTGATGCCAGTCTGGCCACACGTTTACCCTTTTAGGGCAGGCATACATATGTCAAGTCAGATGGTATCTCAGTGCCTCCAACTAAATGTCCACTGGGCAAAGATAAACATCATCGAACACCTCACACATACGCATAAGTCACTGCGATTCTCCTCCACGCGACACACGCTACCGACAGTTCCATTCTTGAACATCTTGAGGTACACCCTAGCGCACACACAAAGAGCGATACCCACGGGATTGCCACCTTTGCTAGTAACTCAGCCCAATGGAAACACATTGCAAAACCTCACTGACAGAACTCCACCAGGGAATGGGCACTACAAGATTCAGTCACCAATGTATACAAGCCACCCGAACCATCGGCTCAAGCAGGACTCTTACCTAAAGTTTATGGTGCACTTGCATTATGCCGGCGATTTAGCAGTCATAGCATTACCCGGGGTTACAGGAAAAACCAACCATGATGGAGCAGCTACCCTAGAGGATGGGCCTCAAAAAATCGGTTTGTAGACTATGCACGACCCCAAGCACCCAGACACCTTCAAACTCCGGAAGGTGGAATACGTCTACAAACACTGACATCGCTTTGCAAACATGGACACCACCCCCATTCACCGTACTGTTCTCGGCCACTTCCCGAAGTCCCAACACTGACCATCACTGATCGATCAGGAAGAGGCCTTGCTAAGCTTATACCAAGAAAGCCAGTGAAAAGTGGAACTTCCGCAAGGCAGGCTGGAACCAGTTCAGCACCTGGGTGGATTCAGAAGTACCAAACCTCCCGACACCAACATCCTCCAACCTGGACAATTCCTACAAAGCACTGTGTCAACTCTTTATTAAGATAGCAATGAAAGAAGACAGCCAACGTGGCTGCCGTGCAGTTATATTCCCATCCTGGGATTGAAGAATGTGATACTCTTTACAATGACTTCCTGAATTCTGAACCAGGGAAGAGAGCTTCAAATCCAAGGCTTCAGATATGACAAACTTCTGGACAGGAAACGCCGCGAGCGCTGGGAGGAGACGGTCCAAGGAATCGACTTCACCCACTCCAGCAGGAGGCCTGGAAGACTATAAAACCGCCTCACCGGCAGATTTCCAAACCATCTAAATGTCCAGTGACTGGCCAATGTGCCAATTCAATTGCTGAGCAAACTCCTCGCAAAATGGTCATTTAAAGAACATTGATAAGGATCACACTCGCTCTCTTAAAAAAGAGATCACCAAAATCCGTCGAGCCCCCGGCTCAACTCTTCTCACTAGATAGCTTACCTCTGCTATTAGCCAACTAAAGAGTGGAAAGGCCCGGGCCCTGACAACCATACCAGGCATAGTTCCTGATGCAATGGGCCACGATGTCTAGATTTGTCTCCAGGAGGTCTACACATGTTGCCTTTAACCAACCAGTCCCCTTCACCCAGCCTGGAGGAGAGCTACTTCATCTCACTCCCCAAACCAAACAAGCCTGTCGTCAACCCTAAGAACTACCGTCTAATATCACTACTGTGTGTCTTCTTCAAACCTCCTTGAGAGGATTGATCCTGGCCCGGCTGGGCTCGTCGTCGAACCACCCCATCTGCCTGACGAACACAGGATTCCGCCGTGGCCGGAGCACTGTCCACAAATATTGTAAAACTCACAAATGATATTGAGGAAAGCTTCAAAAAGCGCCGTAAGGCAGGTGTCCATCTTGGTGGACCTTACTGGGAGGCATATGACACCTTGTGGCACCAGTGGCCTGACACTCAAGCTTCTCAGGACCATCCCGGACGGTCACCTTGTACAATTCATATGTAACATTCTTGCAAACCGTAGCTTTATTCTCAAGACCATTGAATTGGGCAGAGTTAGTCGTCTGCGGTCGTCTGAGAAACGGTGTACCACAAGTATCTGTATTGGCTCCTATGCTTTTTCAACTTGTATATCAGCATTTACCTCAAACAACTCTAGAAAAAGCTACGCCGACGATCTTGTCCTCCTTCACTCGGAGAGAAGCTGGACTGAAGTAAAAAGCACACTCCTAACCAGACATTGCCCTCAAGACCGAGACTGAAGCTGAGCGAAGCCAGACCACCGCTACTCTTCCTTCCACCCAACAAACAAACAACACCAAAGAGGCTCATCGCCAGCTTCAAAATCAACAACCTAAATGGAGCTCCTCTGCCATAACAATCCACACCAACCTACTTGGGAGTGAGGTTGACCGGCAGCTTACTTACAGGCAGCACCTCGAGTCCGTATGGCGCCAAGCTATCTCGAGGAATAACCTCTTGTGCAGACTTGCTGACGTTATTATACGCTATTGTACTGTTTGTAGTGTGTAATTTATGAATTGTTTTTGAACATACCAATTCCAATTTGTTTGAAATTTTTAAATTTCTTCTTGTTTTGTTGGTTATTGTTTTTTTGTTTGTGTTAAAAAGGCTGACTCATAGACTTCGGCAAATGCTCAATTCCAAACTTGAGGTAAATAGGATTTTTCCTTTTTTTTCATGCGTCACTAAACATATGCCATTGGTACTATGTAGAACAAAAAGGGTCCGGATCCGGAATTTTATAACAAGTTGTGATTTTCTATATGAAGGATTTAAGCTTATGTATAGCAAAGACAATTTGTTTGAAAATTGAGAGCTCCTACTCGGGAAATCTCGGCTTCTCTGAATGGTATGCTGGTAAACAATAAAAGATTTGCACTGAGTGATGATCATGAAAATCGGATTTTCATCAAGTGTGTTTCACGTGAGACCGCAGGATGTTCAAGGTATCTTGTTAACTTTGAAAAGAAAACCTAAATTCCTCATTTATATAGAAATCATTGTACTCTCTTTATAAGAAGTGAATTTTGTTTATATTTTAGAATCATCTCCAAATCCCGTCAGTTTTGCTACAAAACACCTTACTTCAGTGGAAAAATAACATCACCCCGCGATCCTTTAAATCCATTGCTACTGTTGTTTGAATCGCAATATATCACTTTGCATTTTTCAATTGGCAATTAATCGTCATTATTTTCGTTCCCATTGTGATCTGGAGGGTCAGTAACCACGAAAGTTCCACCGGGCAAAAGTGAAATGCGGAATGGAATCTGTCACACCTATTAGCACATGAGGTAACACAAGTAAGTGACTCCACAATGAAGTAAGCAATTATTATGACCTGTTAAAATTGTTTAAGAACAACTGATTAATATTAGAAATTCCTGCGCTTCATGGTTTTCGTGGGAATGGCATGAACCATGAAGATCCTCGCTCGTCTTTGTAAGAATGCCGTCCGTCCCATGTCATCATCATCATGGCCTCCGTCATGGCGCCCACAGTGATCACAGGTTAGGTGAGCGCGACGTCTGGCTGAAGAGGCCAATCCAAGAGTGGCAGTCTCTGCCCCATGTGCTACATATTGGGATTTCAAAGCTTGACTATCCAAGATCTTTTCAGCTGTCTTTTAGCGCGCTGCGCTTCTCAACTGGCTGATGCTGTTGTTTCTCCAAGCTCAGCAAGGTGTTGCTTCACTGTTCTCCGCCAAATGTGACGAAGTGGTCAGCAATTTCTCCCCTCAACCAATGTCGATGTTCA